>JAKGSA010000089.1:322018-418679 GCA_033558755.1 Philaethria dido | reverse complement strand
ATATATATATATATATATATATATATATATGTCGCGGAAGCCGAGTCTCGAGGAGTAGCGACATAATCAGTACCTTCGGACGCCATGGTCAGTGTGCTCCAGTGACACAGGCGAAAATCCAACAAGATGTGTGTTCCGCTCTACTGATGCAGGCTATTTATATTGTCATTCTATAGTTTTCTAACAATGTATCGCCAGCCGGCTAACCATCAAATCATATGTCAAATAATAAATACTCTTTAGTCATTATTCTCTAACATATATATATGTATATATGTATATATATATATATATTTATATAATAAGTATGAACTAATACGTTTATTACAATTAGCTTTTAATATTTGCGGAAGCTTAGCGACATTAAATAATGTTTTAAATTTAATCAGAACAGCTACTTTTTAGTTTCTTTAAAGTAGTAACGTCCGCTCTTTAACTAGTTTGTAAACTTGAACGTTAGTTGACCCGATTAGAAAGTTATGATCTATGATCGAGATTAAGATATCATTCGACTTTTTCTACATGACAGAGGAGACAGATTTATTATACCAGCATTAATCAAGGGACAGCTATTACGCTTATATTAAAGTCATGATAAGGGCATAAGTAAATAATAATTTTCTTTGCATTTCTGTAATTGTTATTATTAGTATTGAATATGAAAAGTTTAATTTAGGTAATTGTTACCATAGCAACGAACATTGAATTTAGTAATTTTAAGTATGGATAATCCTATAATGAAAATATATATATAAAAGTGGCGCAATATGACAGTTATGGAGGATTGTACTTTCGATGATCTCGATGACGTTCGATCTCGATATTTTGCACTTCTAAAACGATATTTAAAGAACAAAAAATAACAGTAAAAAACTCACTTGAACACTTTACTTGGCATGGATAGATAGATTTTATGTAACGGGATTTTATGATGCAATTTTAATGTTTTAATACTCTTAGTATTGTTGTTTATTTTCAAAATATCCGAGGTCATAACCTAGCGTGATTTGTAAGCAGATGATATCTAGTCAAATTCCAAGCGTCCTCCTTGAATGCCTAACGGATACATCCTATGCGTGTGATGCCGGTCCCTGCGTCTGTTCTGTCAGTCAGTCTTTCAGATTGTAGGTTAGTAACTGTACTGTATAATGGATGTTTAACTGAAATTATTTTGTAATTTATAAATATTAAAATTTCTTTGTGTTTTTTTTAGTTGATAACCACAAATTCTACTCCAAACTAATCCATTCCTTTAGACGTCGAATTTCAAATCTTTTTTATTTACAAATTATTCCTATTCAATCCCTTCCATTCTTTCAAAAAAATTAAATTCAAAACATATAATAATTATTGGTTTTGGACAACATTTTTTTACAAGCATCAAACGCTTAAGAAAAAATTAATTTAAGTAGAGTATATATTAATGGACACTCTAAATTAATGTCAAATCCGGTACTTAATGCATGCAAGTAGGTAAGTTAAATGTATTTCATGTTTACAAAATAACTTTCATTTTCCTTTCTTTCCTATCTAGTTTTTTCTGTTGTATAATTACCGGCAACAACGAAAATAATTTCACAAACATACTTTATTATGGTAAATTTTTTGAAATTATTTTCTCTAGTTAATAATAGTAAGGAACAATTCTCATTTAGAAAGGAGCATACAAAGTAAAGTATAGACTACTTTTTATAAATATTTGGCTGTTGTGAAGAACTATTTGTATGATAGTTCCATATTCTCTATTTTTGGCTTTACGTTGTATCCCGCACATAGCATAATAGGCAGAGGGAAATACAGAGACTAGTGTTAAGACACTTCACTTTTCGCCGAATTGAGGCATTCTGGCTGAGTGGTGGAACTCAACGCCGCGCTTTGCCTTGTTAGAGCGAGGGAACGAAAATACTAAATATTATTTAATATTTTCATTTCCTGGAGTGGGAATCGAACCCACAGTGACACCCACAGTTATATACGAGTATTGTTATTAATATTTGTAGTCTTACCTAATTTTTTTGGAAAATATAGGATATCATTAAAATATCAATACACAATTAATCGAACAATATTATGTAAATAGTTTTAAACCAAATATGCGTTCATATTCGACAGCTTTTCGTCTAATTATATAAAAAGTATTTGAAGCGCTGTAATTAACTGAACTCCACACAGTATTTAAAAAGACTCTAATTGATTTTATATCACCTGTTTATAATCAAGTGCCTGCGTGTATGTAAACCATGCTCTCATTTTTCTTCAACGAGTTAAAGTTGATTTATAGTTGAGCTATGGGCATTTTATATTAAATTTTCACATCGTCGTGAGATATTTAAAAGTTGGTACTCATAATGACGGTTTTCATTCCAGTAACAGTAACTTTATTCATTTTAGTTCTTAAAACGAACGATGATCCTAAAGGTAGCGTTTTGTCTCACTAGGCATACTCATTGTTAAAAAACATTGTTAAAAACCACATGTGGCCAAAATGGACCACAAAAGCATTAGCGTACTGTGCTACTTTATTTTCTAAAATAGAAGTAATATATTTTCATACAAAAAATATGTATAATATACTTAGTTATTAAATAAGGTAAACATGATAAATATTAAATGTATTCTATGTATGTTCAACAGTTTTCATCAGTTATAAATTTCCTGAACTCTTTTCGAAACGAAAACATTAATAAATTAAAAAAATAGTGCAATGTTAGCAAGTTTACTGAATGTAAGGTTTTCCCCTTTCCCACCCATCCTTTCCCCAAAATGTGGTGGTTCCGATAGCGGACTACTACATTATCCTCCCTTTCCATCTGTATCCTCTAGGTTGGCAACGCATCTAGTACATCTCTTGTGTTGTAGATGTTCATGGGCGAAGGTAACCACTTACCATCAGGCGGTCCTTCTGCTCGTTTGCCATCCGGTATCCATAAAAAAAAAAAAAAAATGTATTTTTCTCAATTTACAAACACATTTACCATATTGTTTAAATGTTTGTTTAGTTTTACTATTTAAATGATTATTACATGTGTAAGGATACTTGTTATTCTATTGTATGAAATGGTTAACACATTCTAAATAATTCTTAGATAGACCGTTTAATAAGTGTTAGAGCAATTTGAAAATAACGAAAATAAACTGCCCTGTTAAAAATATACTCGAAGATGTTCTTAGTGGATTTATGTGAATCGCTTTACCCAATAAAGTAGGCGATGTCTCGTAAATCGTTGGTACATAAGGACGGATGGCGGGGCCGGGCGACACCTAGAGTGGGCGAATCCACCGTTATTCAGCTGAGGCACACTAGCCAAAGGGTTATAAACCATTAAGCCTTAGTTTAGAAATCACGGTTTCATTAGCACCCGTACTTTTATATCAAAACGAGATATTCTCCATTGCGTGAGTGTATTCTTATTTAATTGTATTGGAAATACCACCATTGTGATAAAGTTTACATTTCTATAGATTGTTTATATTGTTTTATTACCGAGGATTATCGTGAGGCGCTCGTTATTTTTAATTCAATGTAAGACTCAATAATTAAAAGCACTTTTAACTTATTTTATTAATTTATTCGTTTGTCAAGATCAAAGAAATATATATGTTGATCTCCCCTTTTGAATTATTTGGTCTCTCTTTGTAACCTGTCAATTACAATTAACAGTCAATACAGTCAATGTAATGCACATTATAATTATTTAAGTTTGTCTCATTATTTATATAAAAAACTAAACTTGAATGATTTTAATTACGTGTGTGTGAATAAATACCTACTATATTTTATTTATTTTCTTGAATAGATTTTGCCCCAATACCATGCAAATATACAAAATTCACAACAAAAGAAATGAAATAAGAGAAGTGAAAATAAAATAGAGTCATGAAAGCTTGTATTATAAATAGTTAAATGTATGTATATTTTAAACGATACAAATAGGCGGCGATGTAGACGAATTGCTGTCGACCAGTAACAAAGCGATATCGGTGGCAACGTAAACTCAGTGGGTCAGGTGGGTCACATAGAATTGATGCCGTGTACCTTTATACAAACCTTGGTTAACATATTAATTTTAATTGGGATGACAGTGAAGGCTTATTGCTCTTCACTCACGCAACAATTTATACTATGAATAAGAAACAAGGAATTCCTTACATATATCTCTACTTCATCTGAATATTTACATCAAAGAATCTATTACAGTTTCAAGTTTTTTTGTGTCCAAATAATTTAAATAGTTTAAGTACATTCTTTGGAATATATAAAAAGTGAAATTGTCATTTTTTAAAAATAGCAGCAAACATTTTCTTAGAATGTATAGTAGGCGGATGCAAAGGAAAGCAAATCCATCCCACATAAGAGCACTTTCCAATAAATCCCCCAAAAAGCATTCGGGCATTCCTCGTCCATTGTCCTTTGTAAGGCGGGCCATATCTTACGTAAAGCTCGCACGATTCTTGCGGGCTTCGACCACAATGCAGATCTTCAAGAAGCGCTATCGTCTATAACGTATGCAGTACTTGTTGCTTTCTACATTTATTTGATATCATAATTTTGAAGAGAAATCAATAAAGGGTGCAGGATCATCGTTCCATCAGATTCTGTTGACCAGACTGCTGGACGATTGCGAATGCAACATTTTGACAAATCAGCTCAATTGTGCCTTGAATAATTGGGACGGTGGATAGCGATCAGTTAGTTTGCTTAGTTGCTGAAAAGCCAGTAGTGCATTTATTCTGTTTAGTGAATACGGAAAACATTTAAACTTTATTCTATTTTATTTATGATGAAGTCTTTACGCTTATTTAAAAAATTGTCATATATATGATATATAAGTTTATTAGTAAATTATGGCAAAATAATTGCGTTCAAATATTCTTTATAAAATATTGATATAAATTATACAAAATACACAAATAATATATACATACAAAATAACATATATTGTACACATGTTTCTTTATGATTTTCAGGTTATGTTGGCGATAAAATAACATTTACTTAAAAGTGTTTTTTATTAAAGAAAATTATTTTTTTGCCGAAACACACTTACTCAACAAAATATTTTTTATTTGAACACAGCATGATCAAGGAAAAATACTGTTAATTCGCATTAATTTCGACAATTAAGTATATATATTTACAAGAAGTCAACAATATTTTATAAATGAAAACGAACAAGACGCAACGACGACAGCGCCATATGCTTTTTGTATTGATATTGAATACACTTATTATGTACCTAAAATATAAAGTAAAAATATGGTAATTTAAAAATTACTCGGTGTAAAATTAGGCTTATCGTCAGTAGAAAGGTGCTCACTTTAAGCGGGTTTGGGTATCGATCCTGAGACATTAATATATTTGCATTTTCTTATCGTTAACCACTAACTAAGCAGTTTGACTGACACATCTTTAAAATGTAATAAAAAAGTAAGGTATTGTTTCGTTAGGCTGATTAGAAAAAAAAAACAGGGTATTAGTTCCACCACCCAGTAAAGTAATATTTTTAATTGTGAGCTAGAAATTATTAGAAGGTCTACTCCTTATTCATGTTTATTTAAATTTATTTCTTACTTTAAGAATGATTCTCTTTCAGTTCTGTGTAGAGAAATGTTCTATTGTAATATAAAAGTTATATTTTTAATATTCAATGCATATCTAAGCTATCCTGCACGTAATCTCTATTAATCTCTAAATATTCCTCAATTAATTATATTCTCGGATAAGCTTTACTATTATAGTTTTTTTAAAATTACCAACCATGTATGTATAGTTGGAAATTTCGTCTCATAAATATAACAAAATATTGAAGATAAAATGTGTTATCTGCAATATTTGTTATATTTATCAGAAGTCAACAAGATTTATTAAGCGTTTCATATATAAAGGTCACATTTTAACCTTGCCTTAATTTCTATACAATAAATTCATTGTTATATTTTGAGTTAATTATTAAAGATCTAACGTTAGAACTGGAGATCTAAGTTTGTTGAAGTTAACTAAATAGGCTTGTAGAACATGGTATTGACAAACTTCTTAGAATATATATAAAGGCACCAAAGGCACCAATTACATTTCCATTTGTAAAATGTACTAAAATTTCTAAATATAATTAACTAAAATTATTAAGTTGACTTAAATTAAACTTACTTTCAACTATATTCCGTAGAGACTATCAGCCTCTCCTAATATACCTAAAACAACAATTCGTATATAATATAGTAACTAACCTATTAGAGTTTTAGATATACTCAATGGACAAGTATCCGAAGTTAAAATTTATGATATTTGGATGGTAGATTCTATTAGGGCAACTGAATCGTGTGAAATACAAAGAAATCTAGAAATCTCGGTCCGAATGGTCTGCGGAGCGGTTATACACCGCGAAATATTTCCTAAGATACATCGGTACGAGTGGCGATGTGCTGATATCTTCGGAGCGCAAGTTCGAATCGTCTATCGAGTCTATGATCGGCTCCGACGAGAGGTCACGCGCGTTAAACGTAAATCAACATATCTCGCGACGGGAGATCTAGCGAGCATGCGCCTGGCTAACAAAAACTGAATTTTATAGCCGTAACATTACACCTGGGAAAAAAGTCCATAAATTGGACAACGCTGTGTGAACGACCGGCTCCTGCGACGATTGTTGCTTCCAGATATGTACAATTATATACTTATGTATGTATAAGCAGCACGCCGGGGTACTCTTATGGAACGGGTCACAAATTTTAATAATTTAAACGTTATTATATTATAAAATCGCTGTCCACTACAGGATCGTCGCTTGTTGCCTTAAGTAAGTCTTTATTTAAGGTAACAAATTGCAAATTTAGCATAACTAAGTTTAAAAGCAATTTTTAAAAATAAACATACCTTTAATTTGGCAGACATCTTTTCTGTCTTCTAGCAAATAGACTGTGACAGGTTAAGATAAGCAAGAATAAAGTCTTCAAGACAGCTAAATTAATGTAATTATAATTTTAATTTTAGCTCGTTAATAACATTTAGTGATGCAAAAAAATATTTTTGATATAAAATGTACACATAAATATTTATTTTTTCCGTCTGTTAATCTTTACTTACTTTTGTTTTGTTACTTTTTGCATCATATTTTAATTGATGTATGGTTATATTGATAGTATGATTAATTATTATAATTATTTATATTATTCTTATAGCTATATAGTAATTACTCCATCTAAAATCTTTATGCTTGCTCTATTTTTTATTAGTGCTTTGCCTAATGTGGAAAATTATGCTTAATAAAAAGAAAAAGCTTCACGCTTTTTACTGCAAACCGGCGTAGTCATCAAACTTAGTCTTGAGACATTCAGTTATCCGCTTTCCACCTGAATACATGGCATTGGGTGTCGACTGGCAGATCTCAACTCCGTGCTTTGCCTAACCAGAAAGGTTAGATGAAAATAATTGAAGTAATCTATCCTATAATTGAGTAGAATTCGAAGTCACAACCGTCATGCACCCCAGCTTAACATGGTTTTCGGTTTGGTTCATTAGGATACCATTAATAGTAGGATAGAGCGGTGTCGGTAAAGTCAGGCACCTGTCTTACGGACGAGTCGATCGAGTCGATGCTATCTTGCAATCGATTCTTATCGTGACAGTTTTACGCGCCGCGTCGCGGTTTCATTCGCGATGCAACGGGTGCATGCGACAGCGCGCAATGTGCTCGTGTCGTTTAAAAGCTAATTTAATTACAAGCTTTATTGTATGCATAAACAATTATAATATTTTCGATATTGATAATATATTTAGGTTCAATGTACGGTTTCCGCGTCATTAGAAGTAAAACATTTCTTTAACTCCATTCGTTTCATTGTAAAAGATTACATTTTATGAGTTCAAATTTTTACTCTGGGGAATATTTGGATTTAAATTGCTTTCATTTTCCTGGTCTGGCTATGTATTTAGTTTTGTCTGTTTGTATATAATACTATATTTATTATTCACAGAGTAAAAACATGAGATCCAGTACGTTAAAGTATAAACATGAGATCCAGTACGTCAGTCCAGTCCAGTCCAGTCCAGTAGTTGTACTATCAATAAATTCTTTTTAATGGTTTGATTGCGAATTGTGTTCCTTTATAATATTTCAGTCACGGCTCAGATAATACATAGAACATGTATGTCAATACTTGGGGCTTATAATTATTAAGTGATACACTTTCCGTACATGTTGTACAAGTGAAAAGTTTAGTCTCGACTTTTAAATAAGTAGTTTTCTTGATAAACGACCTATTTTAAGAAAATATCGGCTGCCACATTGAAATTTACACATCTGAACACAAATCTTGAGACTAAAAGCTTTGAGAGATAAGACTCGTACACAATATCAGCTGGGTACGACCTTACGATATGCGTTAATGAATCCATGTAGCCGTCACACTCGACGAAGCTACGAGTAAATAGTTCTGCTAATTCTAATACAAATTAATTGTTTTAAGAGGTTGCTGTATTGTTTATAATTTTCACTGCATTTGCATTCATCTGTCTCTACCGAACTTCAAAACAGTTTAACTTCGGATAGTTAAATATAACAAATGCTTTAGCTCTTAACACTAAATATTTGTTTTAAAACAATTTTAGTGACTTAAACTTTGATTTTTCCTGCATCTACCTACTACGTAAGAAAATCTTGCTACCCTATTTTAATTCACAATTTATCATCCGACAATACAATATTTTTAGCGTGTTTCTTTAATTTTTTAAAGTTATTTGTATAATAGATGTCATATTGAAAAAAAAATGAGAATAGTCATCCCACTAAGATTATATATGTGAATGTTTGAAAATATATATGTTGAATTGTTTGGATATTTATATTAACGATTTATCCCGCATTGTAGGTTCCTCAGAGAGAACCTAATATAAAGATATTTCATTCACCATTTTCCGCCCAAAATTATTGTTTAAAAAATATACAATAATTTTGGGCTTTAAACTTAATAATATTAAATACTGACTCTATGCTGGAAGGTTTTAGGAGGCAAAAATTTAGTTGTAACATAGAAATAACGCAGTAAAATAAAATGAAACAAAAGCAATATTCTATATTACTGGCATGGAATCACAGGCACCTCTAGTAGATTATATTATAAAATTAGAATTTTTAACACTTTAAATTACTTTTGGGAGAAATATTCAAAGTACAAAAATACTGTTTTTTTATTATTATTATTGTATAGATAGAGAAGAAGCTTTTTTTTTCATTTCCTAGATTCGCTATGTAAGTGCACGTTGTGGAGAGAGAAGCTTGGATCATGATTTAGAACCCAAGTAGGCTGAAGAGGGAGAGCTCTTTAAATTACACATTATTGCTCACCTGCACAGTCCGATGTCCTTTTACTTACCTAATTAAATTTGAAAACATTCTACTAGTACCAATTTACAAATACCTGCTAGAATTGAACGGGTGACAGCTTAGATAAGCCGAGATTTTAGTAGATTATAGAGACATTTTGCTGTTATACTTTTCGCGCTTACTCATTTATGTTAATCTTATATGAATTCATTCAAAAAGTGCAAAATTAAGTTAGCCATAGTTATAATACTTGGAAAAAGCTTATGTGGTTAAAGTTTAAATAAGAATATGTATATATATATATATATATATATGTTATAGTAAGAATGAAGAAGAACGTGCTCAGGTGGTTTGGGCACGTCGAGAGGATGAGAGAATGGTGAGAAAGATATATGAAGCAAATGTGAGCGGTAAGAGAGGTAGAGGGAGACCTCGGTTGACCTTCGAGAATACAGTATCAATGATACTGGAGGAAGGTCACGTAAAAAGCATGAGGACCCCCCAGAGGGCATGCATGAAGAGGTTAATGACTGTGGAAAGGAAAGAGGTATGCAGGGACCGTAGCGTTTGGCGCTCCGTTCTCTCTGACTACCTCGCTAGGGACAAGCGTGCAGTTAGGTAAGTAAGTAAGTTTAAATACGTAAGCATTTTATATTAATACAACCATCGTTAATTAATAAACCTTATTCAAGTAGAATCTATGATAAGACTGCAATGGTAACGCAAGTTTTTATTTTATCTTCTCTCTTGCTTGATCGGCGGTTGCTCTAAAAATTGATTTTAAATCTCATATCTTTAAAATATGGTCTTTATTTCAAGTAACATAATAAAGTAATAAATAAAATTAAGTATTGTGGTTTATTAGTAGATAGCTTTTACGGTACTACTACAAGCACAATCGTACGTAAGAATTTAATAAATTTATAATTACCTAAAAGATTCACGCAAATCCGTCAACATTATGATTGATGCCATATCACTTATATACCATCCTTTGTCGTCAATAAGTAAGCAATACTCTTGCTGTTTTCACTTTCAAGACAAAGAACTTCCACAAGCGCTGGAATTCTTATTTTTAATTACTAGTAGTGTACATATTTTTGAAAAAGCGTATTAACTTATATACAAACCTTTAAGTTCATCTTCTCTCATCTCTTCTTTCATCTTCTAGAATCCCCGAAGTAGAATCTCCAAAATATTTCCTTGGTGTATGTCTTAAGGTGTCTTCTTATTAAAATGACCATACTGACTAAAGTTCATGGGTTTTACAAATAAAATGAGTTGCTTAGGACTTATCTAGATCGATAATATTGGTATTTATGACATTCACCCAGACAGTCCTATTTACAAAGGTTTGTTTTTTTTCTTAGTAAATCTTGTGCATCTGAAATGGCAGAGTGGCAGAGTGGCTGTTGCGTTGCGCGATGATTCACAGAATTATTGGAAAAATCACAAGTTAAATGGATATTTGAATGTAGTTTTATATATTTATTAGTACAAGTTGATAATTCAGTTCTAAAATATCAAATGTGACGAATGTGTTAAGTGACACATAGGAGATAAATCCTTATGTGGAGGCGAATCCATGAAAATCAGTTTTTAATTTGAATATTTACATAACTAGAGGCAAATAGTGACGCAAAAGCATAAGCGCGCGACTGCTAGCTTGACAGGTTGTGGGTTCGATTCCCACTCCAGAAAATTAAAGTATTAAATATTTCATATTTTCAGTATATAATATTATAAATATTTAATTATCATTTCCAAGCTCTGGTAACAAGGAAAAGTGCAACGTTAAGTTTCACCACTCAGCATCAATTCGGCGGAAAGGAACGGAAATCTTGATAGAACGGTGGGTTTTAACACACGGCTCTCATGTTCCCTTTGCCTACACTGCCAAGTGTGAGATACAGCTTGAAGCTAAAAAAACGTAATATTTTTTACACTAAGCTATCTAGTAAATAGTGCTAAGACGTCACGTACAACGCATTCCTAATAAATTAACGTTCTTATAAGTGCCTCTTTATTTCAAAACCTACTTACTTAATATGTTTTAACGCAAAAAGAAGATGATTACATCAAATACCATAAAATAAGAGAAATAATGTGACACCTATGAAGCCGGATATATTTACAGTAATAAACTTTTATACGCTTCGTATAGAGCGTGCGAAAATTAGTATTATTTTGTTGGAATCCGTGCTTGGGGCAAATTATTACTATACCTGTTTCTTTTTAAATTGTTGCATCATAAAGAAATTTAGATACTTTTTATTTGTCATGTTAAATATATTATATTTTTTAATTTAATAAATTTAATTTAATAAATAAGGGCTTTAAATTTTTATAGTAAATACAATTCAAAATTCGGAAAAGACGCGATATTCCATAGTAAAACGTCTATAATGATTATTACTTACTAATCATCTATGCTAAAAGCCTGTATTCTTTATTGATTTAGTTTGTGATAACAAAAAATCAGCGGACACGTTTGATTTTTTATGTTGTAAATTAAATAGGCGCATATTTAAATGAGGAATTTTATAAGCCTTGAATTGCGGAGCCCTAATTTCGTATTCTGACACGCACGTAACTGGTTTTGTTCATAAGTAGATACCTAGCAGAAGGGGACCGGTCAATGAGTAAAAATTGATTTTAGATAAGAATAGTGGATAAAGTTGTTACTTTTAATGTTCTGAACGATCATAAAATCTTTACGGCTGTACTTCTTTAGTGCTGGTTTTGTAAACGTGGAAATATTTGTTTTTTAATCATATTTACTTTTTTAATCGTTTTATAGGTATATTAACATAATAAATGTAACAAACAAACAAACACAACAGCTAGTTCAACTTGTAATTACAAAAAAGTTTTTATATGTGATATTTTTAAAAGGTAACACTTATCATTTTTTTATTTGTGTATTTTTTAGTGCTAACATTGTATTGATTATCCAAACACGCACTCGATGCCCTAAGAAGGCACACACACTGACACACACGAATATGCTGCAAGCCATATATATTAGAATTTAAATAAAGCTATAACTAAATAATTACCCTCGAACAGTATTCATTCAATATTACAGCTTGTCTTAATTTTCATAACCATATTATATATCTAATTGTGAGGGCCATTTGCGTTTTATGTACAAGCACAAAAGAATGTCGAACAAAAATAATAAAAGGCTTTAGAAAAGACTTTACCTTCCCTTAACAAATGATTGAACGATCCTTAATGAACTGGCTTTAGCCTTTAGGTAATATAATACGCAGAATTAAGTCTTGTTCAGACTATTGGAGTAAGGTAATAAAGTCTTTCAATTATATACTTGATTGGCCTAGTTGTAAAACGTAGTGAGTATAATCTCATGAGCTGCTTCAACGATATCACCTCCGGTGAGAGTACGCGTGAAGCTGTTAAAAATCTATTATAATTTTATATTCTAGAATCACATTTTTATAGTCTATGTCTTAGTAGTAGTATATCTTGTATTAAATATATTAGTATTTTTTTTTTTTTTTTTATTGAAACGGACGGCAAACGAGCAGAAGGACCACCTGATGGTAAGTGGTTACCTTCGCCCATAGACATCTACAACACCAGAGATGTTGTAGATGCGTTGCCAACCTAGAGGATACTGATGGAAGGGGGGACAATGTAGTAGTCCACTATCAGAACCACCACATTTTGGGGAAAGGATGGGTGGGAAAGGGGAAAATCTGGCTTACATGCCATCGAACCGGAACACATCATTAGATATTTGGCGGTTCGTCTTTGACATGATAGTGGTCGCGAGCCAGTCGGAGGACGAACCTCCTACCACCTAACAAATTATATATAATTTATATATTTTATTATTTTCCTACAAAGACAAATGGAATTTTATATTGTCAATATAAATAATTTGTTAAGTTGTTCAGAATATCTACGTAAGTGTGCTTGTACCTTTACGTTCGGTGCTTAAAACAAGTGTATGAATGATTTTCGCTGTGACGTCTCATTAATTTTTACTTTTTTGATTAAGCTTAGAGCATGCAAAATCCATGAAAATTGGAGTTTATTAATTATTTTAAAAACCTTTAATATTATGTAATATTTTTAAAAAATAATGAATGATAGGTTTACATATGAATAATTTCTCAATCAACCATTTTCGGTTTTGCTTATTGAAATATTCATAGTGAGTGGATATTTTGTTGATATCTTTAATTTTGGGTATACAATAATGTAGTTAAAAATAGCCTTAAAATTTTAAACAGAAAGTTTGCTAATTTAGTTTTCGATTAAAAGGATTCAAATCCTCTTTAGCTGTTGCCGCGCCTGAGTAAAACAACGATCTTGTCTTTTTTTTGATTTAGAATCGATACTATTATTTATTGCAAAGAAAAATTAAATACAACTGTAAAAATGTAAGTAATTAACCGTAATTTGTATACGTTATAAATGTTATTATTTTAAGAAAAGCAAGAAGTATCTCTTTTAATTTGAGATGTATTTTTTCAATATCTTCTTATCGCATTAAATTATTATAACAAAGTATAATTACTAATAAAACGAGCAGTTTTTGTAATGAACACGTTTGCTTTATTTGACAGTTGAAAACCAGAGAGACAACACAGAATAGATCATAGACACGCTATAGTTCCTCTTCAATACTCATTTCGATATCAATAAACAATACAAAGCATAAGCGTATATGATTTAATATATAAGTATGTATAAATAGAATGGAATCCTGTTTTATATACCTATTTAAAATTAAATTACTTTTAGTGTCTAAGGATTCTTGTACCTGTGACTACTAAATATTTAGTTATAACTAAGAGCTAACTTAAATATCAATTTAAAATATAATTAACTTAAACTGTTCTAACAATTGCGTACATATATTGATCACGTCAATACTTATTCAATCTCGTAATGGGTTTGTATTGTCGCTTGATAAAATTTTTTTGCGACGCTTCAACAAGCAAACTATATTTAACTAAAATTGATGGGCTTTCTTAAGCTAGAATTTTTAATATATTCAGATAAGGTTTTTAAAATATATGAAATTATACACATAATATATGCGTCATCATAAATATCATTAGAAATTACAATCTATAGGTACAAAGAGTAAAATTATGTATTTTTAGTGTGGTTTATCACTTAAAAAAATAATAATCTTATTATACCAATCGTCCTTCTCAATTTAGTATTGCATTATGTATCAATATTCTTTCTTTCCATATTATTTCCATTTCTATTTTTCGTTCTTTTAACATTATAATGTAAAACATTAATTATCGTCGCCGTAAAAAATCGGGTAATCCTCTCTTAGAGCACTCCCCAAAGAACTTCTTCCCTTAGTCTAGTCAGTTTGTGATGGGAGGGCTTTAAATAATGTATTGAATTAATGTTTGATTAATATACACCTAAAGCAAACATGTAATTCTATAAATATTTAATCGATTTCAAAGAACAACAACAGAAGGTGGTTCTCAATATGTGACTATTTTTTATATGTTATTACCGCAAAACTTTTTAATGGGTGAAACAGTTTTGATGATTATCTTTTTAGGTATATGATGAGTAATACCTCTGTTGTGGTCTTATTTAAATTTAAGTAAGATTTAACGAGTAGTTCTTGAGTTATTCGTAACAATCTTACTATTTAGTGCATTTCATTTTAAGCGGCTTTTCTTTTTTCTTAAAGTTTTAATCATTTTTATCTCATTTGGCTCCTAGAAAATTATAATTTGTGTAGGTACTATTCAACTATTTGGCGCCAAATGTATTATGTAATGGGTGGGATCGTTCAATGTACTAGCGGTCTTCGAGCTTAAACAAAGCGCCATAACTAAGCTTTGAATGAGTAATAACCTGAAACTAGTTAGCATTTAGATAAAGCATTAATTTCAACGCTGTCACAATACCAGCCACTACGAAAAAGGTATTTATTATTCAATTTACGCATAGATACATATCTAAAGCAAGGGACGTGATAATACGCCATTCGTGGGAAATTGACCGGTGATTAAATCCTAGCCTTGTTACGATTTGTTCGTATTTCTCACTTACGCGTTCTCAATTAACATTTTTTCCTTTTGTACTTTTTGGTTAATTTCAATTAAATTCAAATCTTCGCCGGACTTTGTTTCTATTATGTTATATTTAGAGGTATTTTCTAACAAAAGATTTAAGACTGTGATATAAATATATTTGAAAATATTAATAATAAAATCTTCTAATAATGATTACGTACTTATAATTAGGTCGCTAAGTAATAACTACATAGAATTAGTTAGGTACGTTAGAATTTTTATAGTTAATTGTGACAAACATGAAAGGTATATGGATAATAATTGTATAGAACTGTCTAAGCAAAACAAATATTACGTTATAATATAATGCAATTCGTTTCATGACATTGCTATTAAAGATGAAAAATATGAAATTCCACTTCTAAGTAGAGCTGGACTCGAGTAAGCAACAATAGTGTTGCCTGACAAGGAAAAAGTCGTGACCGAGTCAATCGGGTCGGCGGGATACTGCAGGCGTAAATAATGCTGACGTCTGATCTTAATTATCGCTCCATCGTTAGAGATGACCGGCCGCGACGGACCGAAATCGGCAAGTTGCGACACCGCGCGGGACGGGTATCGGCCATTATCTCAACGGTTTTATCGCCCACTGATAAATCGTTAGAAACTAGAACCACCTGTAAGATATAATGCCGTTTTGGCAGCAGACATTGTAATTCTTTTGTTATTATTGCCATTGTTTTCGCCGCGATGACTTGGAATTTATCCACAATCGATACTTCTAGATAAGAATATGAAAGAACATTTATTATAATTCCGTAGACATGACTTATCAATAGAGTTAAAACTACGTTAGAGTTCTATCATTAGCAGTATCATAATTTATATCGGATACACCTACGTACTTGAACGTGCTGAAATAATCGTAGATGTAAATAGCTATGTTATAACTTGGAAATACAGGCTCACTCGCAAGGTGCGCTCATTTGATGTAGGATAAATAGATGTCTTTAAAGCATTTTTAATTATCAAAATCAAATAACAAATAACGCAAAACAAATTTGACATGTTCTCATTTACTTTGAGTTCGTTAATCGTTAACCGCTTTGTAGTCGCCGAAGCGCTTGCGCAGATTTCGATCCGAGGACGACGTTGAAAAATTCTGAACTCGTGATTTTCGTTCGTGTACTTCATTTATTTACTGAGAGACCGTGAATATTGTTTACGGCAAGATATTAGAAGGTCTCCAGCTATCTGTTTCACTTAAACATTGTATATACGACCTTATATTATAATTTTACAGTATAAGTTTCTAACGGTTGAGTTTTATTCACGGATTTGTAATCTGTTTCCATATTTCAAAGACAGTCTGATCTTTGATCTCATTTAAATAAGACAGCCAGGCCAAGCCAAGTTGTTTAGAAAAATTATTTTTACTGCTTAATTTTTATTATTATTCTCGCACTCTTGATAAAGATATCAAATGTAAGTATATTATGAACATAAATTTGAAAAAGTAGTCACTTCTATTCCCTTTTAATCAAATTATAAATGTTAGCTAAATAATAAAAACTATATTGCAAACACTTAGAAAATTCTTTAAATTGTGAGATACTTTTTATAATAAAATTATACTATCGATCAGGCGGTAATACGAAGATAATGCCCTTAGGTCGGGAATTTAGGAGAAATTGAGAGTCTGCGTGTTGCCTTGAGGGAACAAATCTTACATACACTAACAATATCCATTATACGAAATCATATACCACTCAAAAGGACAGATTTTACTGAAGGATAAGAATAGAGTTCATTATGAAAAGTTCCATGGAATTATATTGAAAACTCTCTTTCAAAACTTAACAGTTTCTTTTATGTAACTTCACACCTTTTAACTTACGGTAAATTTACATATTTTGTTTTTTTTTTTTTTTTTATGGATAAAGGATGGCAAACGAGCAGAAGGACCACCTGATGGTAAGTGGTTACCTTCGCCCATGAACCTCTACAACACCAGAGATGTTGTATGCGTTGCCAACCTAGAGGATATAGATGGAAGGGGAGGACAATGTAGTAGTCCGCTATCGGAACCACCACATTTTGGGGAAAGGATAGGTGGGAGAGGGGAAAACCTGGCTTACATGCCATCGAACCGGAACACATCATAAGATATTTGGCGGTTCGTCTTTGACATGATAGTGGTCGCGAGCCAGACGGAGGACGAACCTCCTACCACCAAACAAAAATGTGGGTTTCGCTTTATGCCCAAAATATAGTAATTTTTTTATTTACTTTGTATAAAAAAACTTCACTTCTTCTCTTTGTATAAGGTTGAAGATATTTGTTTTGTTTAATATTGATTTAAACATTTTCGTACATCGCTATCGTGAAGCAGCTATACATAATGAGTATGTTAAGCGTCACATATCTGAATTTATACACTCTAATAATAATATTTGTTTTTATACTACAGTTTACCCTATACTATGATTATCAAAATTTCCATCATTCAGTGACTGATAGAAAGCGCACAGCTTATTCTATTAAGGAGCTTCCTTCTTACTACAGAAACGGAAAAACACAGAATTTTACTTCCACATTCAAAAAAGAAACGGCTATACGGCAAGGGTCATGTCTCCTTGTAATCCAAATTTTGAGCGGCATCTAAAAGATGTACTCGTATATAACACGATTAAACAATATAATTATATAATATGTATATACGACAATTTTGAGGTAAATTTAACAGCTTTTATAAAAAAACATTTCAATATTTTGTGCATAATTTAAATATATCTACGGAATATCGATAGGCAGTGTGGGCGGAGCGCGTTCGCATACTAATGTAACATCTAATTGCTTACATGTAGGCATACGAACCCAACTTGTTTTAAATATACATAAATAGGTATAATGAAATGTTGTATTTTGTGAAACCTATATAAAACGTATAAAAATAGTATAATTAGGTGGTAGGAGGTTCGTCCTCCGACTGGCTCGCGACCACTATCATGTCAAAGACGAACCGCCAAATATCTAATGATGTGTTCCGGTTCGATGGCATGTAAGCCAGATTTTCCCCTTTCCCACCCATCCTTTCCCCAAAAATGTGGTGGTTCTGATAGTGGACTACATTGTCCCCCTTCCATCAGTATCCTCTAGGCTATAACGGCATCTGCCAACATCTCTGGTGTTAGAGATGCACCCAGGGCGAAGGTAACCACTTACCATCAGGTGGTCCTTCTGCTCGCTCTGCGTCCAAGCTATAAAAAAAAAAAAAAAAATATCAATTATTAAATATTTAGATTTTTACAATCTATATTCTACTACATGGTGTACAATAGGGTAATTCCTGGCCACCTGACCTGCTACGTTTATGCAGAAATAAATAGGGTATATAATATGAACCATGATTGAATGCCCTTTCGCTCCCACAATAGTCCTAAAATATAAAAATGAAAATTATCAAGTTAATTTCTTCTATAATAAGTTTATAAAAAAGCAAAGAAAATAACCGAGAATAGTCAACTCTAAATTTTTTTTTTTTTTTTGAGTGGATGGCCGGAGGAGGTAAGAGTAGCGACCTGCCTGATGGTTGGTAGCAAGAACATTCCAGCAACACAAGAGCTGTAGCTAGATGTTGTTAACTCGTGATACAGAGCGAAAGGGAGGACACGTAGTAGTTCATCGGAACCACCATTTTGGGAAAGGATGGTGGGAAAGGGAAACCCTGGCTACATGCCATCGAACTGGAACACATCATAAGATATTTGGCGGTTCGTCTTTGACATGATAGTGGTCGCGAGCCAGACGGAGGACGAACCTCCTACCACCAAACAAAAAATATAAAAAACTGATGAAAAATATAAAAAACAAACATTATATTCAATAGCGTCACAAGGCAAAGGTATTATTGTCTGTTTGTATAATTATATAGATAATTTAGGTTCATGTTAGTATTAGCAGTTACTACTTTTATAGCTATTTATTATACATACATTTAATTACTACTACTTTAAGAAAACTAAACTACCTTAGCTTTTACGTTACTTAATTAGTGAGGTTTTTACTTTTACGATAGTTTCTTACCTATTACAAATATTATTCATTAAACACTTACTAATTTTTGTTGTATTTTCTAATTAAACAATTTTGTTGCATCTACCTGTGTGGTCCAAATTGTACGAAGAAATTTTATCATAATAGTTTGTTGTTGTGTATCCTAAGGTAACAACGCACTATTTTTGTTTGGTGGTAGGAGATTCTGTCCTCCGTCTGGCTCGCGACCACTAATATCAAAGCACGAACTGCCAAATATCTTAAGTGATGTGTTCCGGTTCGATGGCATGTAAGCCAGGTTTTCCCATTCTACCCATCCTTTCTCGCAAAATGTGGTGGTTCCGAGAACGGAATACTACAATGTCCCTCCCTCTCTTCCATCTGTATCCTCTAGGTTATGCAAACGCATCTACAACACCCTGGTGTTGTAGATGTTCATGGGCGAAGGTATCCACTTACCATCAGGTGGTCCTTCTTGCCTCGTTTGCCATCCAAGCTATCCATAAAAAAAAAAAAAAAAAAAAAATTACTGTTATAATATTATTATTAATATCTTAAATATCTGTCACAATATCGGCTATTTATGCATTTTTTAAATAGTGAACGCAGATATATATAAAGAAATATTAGAATAAAAACCAGTCAGCTATCGAAACTGTCGAAAATGTTAACGAATGAAGCTACTTGAAACTGTTCTTGCTTAATTTAATTTATAATTATTTAATTTTTTATTGAAACTAGGACATTTTGTTTAAAAAAAAAACCACCTGTCTTATGTGAGACTAAACAATATTATAAAATTTTGCTCAAAATTGTCGGCTGATATTACGTCTACTTGGTCGAACGCAAATTAGACATATATTGTATCAAAGGAACAATCAATTTTGCAAAATGATAAATTACTTTCAAAATCACCATAGTAACAAATATCCTTTGAAATTGGAGGTACAAGGGAAATTGTATAAAAATGGGGAGAGGCAATCAAGGCGTGACGTCAAAATTTTTGAGGTAAATGACTAGAATGATTGATGTTCTTGAATTTACATTGCGGGGTACCAAAACGACAAAATTGTGGGGTCATTTTTTTGGATACAAAGCGATCTGTAGGAGCACGATCGGTAACAAGAAAAAACTACAAAGAACTCACAGTGCGCTCATTAATTATTTTTTATTTTTAGCCGTAACATGTCTAATATTTTATTACGTGCTCTATTGATATGGATTAACAAAAATCAAAATGATGTAAACTATTCAGCAATAGGTAAATAAAAATAATTCTAGTTTAATTTATTAGTGGGTTCTATTCCCTGAGGCGAATATTTTTAAATTATATTGCTTATTAAGTTGGTTATCCATCTTTGTAATGAACATTAATATTTGATTCAATATTCTCAATACATGTATTACGTAAGTTTTGAATGCACAGATCATTATTTAATCGTGAGCTTAAACAAACGTTCAGTATTTCGTATTAATCTAGTAGCGTACGACTATCAATTATCAAAACTTGACTAATCGATTTTTCAAGAAAACCGACGTCTTGTCATTTCTCTTCCCTTAATCGATTACTTTAAACATGAGCTCTAGGGGGTCCGATACTAAAAGACGAGAAACATTTTTTTAATTCGAATTTTCGTTTTGTATACATTTGAAGCAAGTGTTTGTCTACTTATATTACAGAACATGTTTCATTAATACAATTAGTACAACGTCATATTTGTATAGAATTACTGTCCACAAATTAATACATGCTGAGAAAAAGCGCTGTAATATCAATAAAGCCTAACGTTTACAATCGTCTTAAATATTCTCAAGCTTTCTTATTTCTTGAACAATAAATTTTATTAACACATTTCAATTTATTTCCTTGACTGACACGGTCATACAATCAACGTTAATTGCTGCTTCTCTTACGTAAAATATCGTAGGCGTCTACATAATATTTCTACGCACGTTTCTTATGACGAGACCTCTCGTAGGAATACAAAGAAAAGATTGAGTCATCATAACAAATGTGTAGCTTCTCCGTGGCGATGCAAGAGAACGTTCGACGATCGGTTTCTTCTTATCTGTGACGGCTTTGATCATTATGCTCCGAATTCTCCGTGCTTGAATGTACAGATGACGAAACTACGGTGGTTTAAGTCTTTCGCTTCCCTGTCCCTTTGTTGACTTGTCGAGTTTTGTTCGAACTGCTTTTTGTAAACGTTCACCGCCTGCATTTGTAAAGCTCGCCTCTAATTTCGTAAATCTTATCTAAAACATCTTATCTTAATCGAGAACTAAGTTGTATACCTTTGTTTCTCTTTGACGAATAAATCTGACAGCACTATATAAATATCTAAAAGTAAAAACGTGATAGATATAATATACAAGTAAATATATTTAATATACCTGTTAATTATGCATTATAATTATTTAAATTGTTTTCTTTTTTCATCTTGTTTGTGTAAAATACCTGACAATAAGACGCGGAACGGATTATTTATAATGAATAATTTAGTATTCTTAAAACAATATGACCTAAAGCATATTTTATCGTTCTGTCAGTCAGTAGAGACACACATTTGTCGAGACAATCGCTCGAAGGCTGCATTTTTAGAATTATTAATTTAGTTCGTGTTCTTATACTGTGTTAAAGTGGTCGATTTTCTGCTAGTGTTATAAATAAAACATCAGACGTCTTGACTGAGGTATTGTTTTGTTGCAGTCGAAGCTTTGTTAAATGCGTTATTGTTACAATAGTAGTTTTTTCCCCTCTTACAAATTTATTAATTTATTTTTTTAACTAAATTTCTATTTTTTTGTTAACAGGTTGAAATCGTAATTTTGGATAAGAATGATAGTCCACCAGAATTTAGAAACATTCCTCCAGCATACTTCGCTTCTGAAGACTTAGCACCAGGACAGCTTATTGCAACGATCCTAGCTGACGATCCTGATACAATAGGCACTATTACGTACAGTATACAAACAGAAGAGCCCACGCCTTTCTCTTTAGATTCTTTAAATGGTGAACTAACTTTGAAAGAGCCACTTGACCGTGAAAACATCTCAGAATACCAGGTGATAATAAGAGCTGACGATGGAATGCAGTTTACAGATGTCAAAATTAACGTGCAGGTTAGTTATATTCTTAACGTCATCTATAAATTACTTGAATATTAAAATATATAAAATGAAAAGCCATGTTGGTTTGACTCTACCCGTAGATTTATAATGTTGACGTTGATATGTCACTAAAAAGCTTCCATATTTGTTCCAATTACAGCTCGACCTATGTAACCTAAAAGCAAAAAAGAAGCATTTTAGAATATATTTGGGAACAATTGAGGCTTCGTGATAATTTAGAATTGTTAGGTCTAAAATAATTACCAAATTATACTTATTGTCATATATTTTAGGTTACAGATACAAATGACAATCCACCAGTATTCAAAGAAAGCGCATATTCTTTTGACATCCCTGAAAATGCAGCCAGAGGTTCTATAATTGGGGCTGTTGGGGCTGTTGACGTAGATTCTGGGCTTAATGCTCAACTTACGTATACTGTGATATCGGACTGGGCCAACGATGTGTTTTCTCTCAATCCTCAAACTGGCATCTTCACGTTAACAGCGAGACTCGATTACGAAGAGGTAAGATTTATTTTTAACCGACTACAAGCAAAGGTCGGGGTTCTTAATTCGATTGTGTTTTTATTTGTGTCACCGCGTAACTTCTTACTAATTTTGATAATTCTTTTTTTATATGATGCTAGTACTTTTACGAAATGTTAAAAAAGAACGGAGTGTCTTTACACTAGGTTCTCTGGTTCCTTTTGCCTACCCTGCTACATGAGGGATACAGTGTGAAGTTAAAAAAAACATGCTTTTGTACGAAATGTATGATGAAACCATTAAATTTAAACACAAAACCTAAATATATGATAAAATTTTAATATACCGTTATAATTCTCATTTTTTTCTTATAATACCTACATATCTATTACTTATTTTAACCTAAATTATATGACTTTTAATGTCATTGTTTTTACTTAAATAATTTTTCGGTTTCAACCAACTATTGACGATATTCGTAAAAGTATATGTTACATATTTTTATTGTAACACAGTGTTGTTGTTTGATCACTTTACAAACTGGCCTTTATCAGATCTGAAAATATTAAAAATCTTAATTGAAACATAAAAATAGTTATAAGCTGGTGAATGAGAATGTCCGATAATGCTACAAGTACAGAATTTATTTCTATGTGCTATATAAGGCACAGTATATGCACATGCAAGTAAAATGATGAACAAATCAAAATTATATTACTTTACCTGATAAACCTAAAAAAATATATTAATTTTAAAAAAATATCATATTTGGAGAGTGAATAAATTTCATTGAATTTAACCTGCATGTATACCTTTTGTTCGAGAATCTTCGTGCTACTTTTCGCGAGAGAAACGTGCATCTAACGTTATTACGGTGTGCCTAGAGGTTATGAATTTTCTGCACAAATTTCAAGACAGGGCATTGACCAATCCTTCTAGGTATAATATATCCCCGCTTCTTCGTTTTCAAGATTGCGCCTTGTTTATGATTGACCAAGAAAATTGATGATCAAAGGCTTTCTCCTTTTGTTCCATTTTTAAGACCCCTCTGCCTTATTAAAAAGTATTTATATATGTTAATCATTATATATTAAATGACGTACTATAAGTAGTTAATTTATGAATTTGTAGTTAATTTATGTAATTTAATTTTATTTGCTTAAATATTTTCCTAAAGAAGATTTTAGTTTCTAAAATAATAAAAAAAAGTGTGGTGCTAGTAATTTAAACAAATAAAATATATTTTGGAAAAACATCTAATAATATTAGGGTGGTCAGAAAATTAGGTTGATTATTTGGTGGCTTAGTCATGGTCTGTTTGATGGTTCCTTGTATGCTTGGACTTGTGGTTGATACAATTATCTCAACATAGATCTAGAGGCAGGGCGATGACCGCTCAAGTAGTTACATTGCACGACGCGATGTTACACATCCAAAGCTGTTTATGCTTAAATATTAGCTCTTAGCACAAATATATGACGACGTCACTAATCTAATTAGTTACTTGAAGGTCTAAGACTTTATTGATTTTATTTAAGTTCTTGGAACGAAAATTGAAAATACAAGCGCAACGCAAATATTTATTTTTATTTCAAGTCTTCGGTTTTACATTACTATATGAGTATGTCTTTGATTTATCTTTATACATTTTATTATAATAATAACATTTTATTTACGTAGTGACAAATTGATAACTTAAAACGAATGTCAAATATTATCAAGTTTCGCGAATTATTAAAGACATTAAATTTCTCTCATGAAACATTTTGAGTCACTTATGTGAATGCCTTTTGGGCGTTAAAAATAAGGTAAGGATAAGTAAAATTTATTTCAAGGCGTATAAAATATTGCATGTTGTAGGTAAGATGTACAATTCAGAGACGAAGGGCGATGATGCCCTTGAGCGGGTTTTAATACAAGTCCAGTAAATGACCGTCTCGTCCGTTGAATGGTTCTTATATAGATAGAAATTGAGTGAAGGTCGAATCATCTATTATTTAAGTACAATAAACTTGTAAAACTATTGTTCTTTTTTTATCTTATTAGATAAGTGAATATCAAATCTTAAGCGCAATGTTAGATTCCGTCACTCGACATGCAATGTCTTTTAAATGACTAGAATGTGGAATCTAAGACTTAACAAGAATAAAAGGAACGTTTATTGTTTCTACTAATATCAAATTATATTTGGTTATTAAAAGAAACATTTCTAATATGCTTTTTAATATTCAACAATATAGAATTTAAATAGTTACGTTTTGACAATTCATAAATACAATTAAAAATAAAAATATTTATAAGACTTTTTATATATTTAATTTTTGACTTTTTTGACAATTGACTTTATGTTAAAGTATTCACCCGTCTGCACATACATTATTGCTATTCTTAATTATTGTACACTTATTTTTTGTATCATCGTCGTAAATCAGCTTTTCTTTACTCTAGCAACCAGCAGAGTTTAATATTTTAATTTGTATGCCGATTATACTCTTAAACGAAGCAATTGTGTGAAAAATTACCTGTGCATATTATAAATTAATTTTGTTGTAATTTTACCTACCTTTCAACTTTATTTTAATTGCTATTTATTTCTTTAGTGATGTGTTTCATTATACAATGATAAACATTGAATTCACAAGTAAACAATGTGATTTGTAGCATCCTGTTATTAGTAGGTCTATGCAACGTATTATTTAATCCCGCTATTCATGCAAACCTGTCTGTCCCGAACCATGGTCGTGGCAAACTTTGCTAAACGTCGCAGTTGAGAAAACGCTTTCATTTTGATATTTTTTAAATGAATGCGAGCCGTTAAACTCGTTTATTTAAATATGTTTAATTATATTTTTGTTAATCAACAAAAACGATACGAAGATGTTATAATAGCACACGTCTCGAGTCCGGGAGTGCCTTGCCAGCCCTTCATCAAGTCAACCGGCTCTGTTAATTAGTAAAAACAATTCGCTGTACATTCGTTTTCTCGACCGCCCGCCAGTTCTGCGTACCCCGCTAGAGAGCTGCTAATTTCATCCCGGTACAGTTTTTTCGCGTCGCGCATCATATTCGGCATTTGCCCGCTCGATCCGCCATCGAAATTAAGGCCCAAACAATGTCTGACAAAGCGGCCGTCGGCAAAACATTCAAGAGCCGGATTCCGAGGCCACTGCTTGTTTTTTAAATCGCCATCTCGCGTCGCGATCCGCGAATGAAGGAGCTTGTCATAGTTGGGAAGCTTTAGTGACCTATTATATGGAAAATCTGAATGCCGATTTGTTTCTGAATATGATGATGTCATTGTATTCTATAATGAAAACGTTTATACTTACTTGTATTTTATTATTATTTTATACATATTTTATTATTATTCTCCTATTATAATTATAGTTGAAATAACAATTTCATCAATTTTAAGAACAGAAATAATTATTTTAAATGTACCCTTAAATTTTAGAAATATACGGTTATTAATATTCGTCATTCGAAAGGTAAAACTTTGCTGTATATTATTTCTTACGTAGACTGATGGCCTGACGAACCGATGACTGAATTTTTATGTACGAGTATGTCGTCATCGTTTTCGACGTATCTTGTAAACAGTGCGCTAGGAACTCTTCTTTGACTTCGTCGTTTCTCCGGAAGCATTGAACACAAAAGCGCCCGACCTCACGTTTCCCATCAAGCCCAGGTTCTTCTGAAAAACTTTAGGTTGACTGTCATGCTCTATCAACAGTACAGCCCAGGTTTTTTGCCTAGAGATTATCATTTGCTTTTTAAGTGGCCAACGTGTCGGGAGCGACGATGAAATCTAAGAATTTTTAAAGTGCCTATTCAACAGTTTGGCTGCGGAGTTCTGCGGCACGGAATACAGAAATTTGAGCACCGACTAAAAATACATATAAAAAAAGACGGTCTTTACAAAGAATAATAGAGCAAAGTTTCCCCTTTCTATTGATGTCAATTTATATGAGAATAAACTTTGATATCTTGCTTTTATAAATTCTTCAGGCGGTGAAGGTTGTTGCAAAATGAGTAAAGAACTATTTTTGTTTAATATTAACATGTTCTTTTTTTTTGATTACTTACACAGTATGTATAGCTTTTCTTACATTTTTTCAGACGCAGCATTATATACTCGTAGCTCAAGCACAAGACAATGGTCACCCTTCTTTGTCTGGGACTGTGACTGTTTATATTAACATAATTGACCTTAATGACAATGCTCCAATATTTGATCCAATGAGTTTTTCCAATGAAATTTTAGAAGATGCAATAATTGGTTCTTCCGTAGTTGCTGTTAGTGCAACTGATATTGATTCAGGCAAGTAAATTGTTTTTTTTTGTGTATAAATAAAACATATTTTCTTCAATATTATAGTTCCCTGAGAAAGACTAACGTTTTATTTCTGCGTTGAATCCCGTTAAAATACACGAAATATCTCTGAAGCGGAGAGTAGAATTTCGTAACCCACTTTACTCACAACCAAATCGTATCTCTTATGTGTGAATATTTTTAAGTAATATTTTCTTTTATAAGTATTCCTATGATATGCGTAAAAAATCTATTGAGATGATATTAATTTATATATTTATAAATTAAGAACATTTTTTTTGGTGAACTTGCTATTATAGATTAAAACATTGCTATTTATATGTACTGTAAATTTAATATATATAGTATTCAGTGTATTTTGGTGAGTACTCTTCTATTTTCTTACACATGTGAAACATAGGTATCAAAAAGAAGAAATATATTATATCTAAGAATCAATGTTTTTTTATTGATATAAGCTATTACTAATAACTACTTTTGTATAATTTACAGGACTTAACGGTAAACTGACGTATAGCATCACCTCTGGGGATGACAACCATGATTTTACAATTACACCAAATGGAACAATAGTTACTGCAAAATTACTCGACAGGGAGACTATTCCTATATATAATTTAATAGTTTCAGCCAAAGATTCAGCAAAGCCTCCTGAACCGCAACTTTCAGCAACCGTTCAGGTAAAGATCACTGCGTATGATATTTTATATAAAAAATAAATATATTATCTAGAAAGAGATTTAACTATCAATATAGTGTAATTTATTCCATCGAATTCATAATTGCTTATTCACAGGTTACTATACAATTAAAAGATGTAAACGACATGGCTCCTGAGTTTATATCTTCAAATACAACTGCTATTTCTGAAAATATCCCTCTTAACACAGTTGTCATGACAATTAAAGCTATAGATAAAGATGAAGGACGTAACGGTTATGTGGAATACTTTATGGAATCGAACCCAGAAGTAAACGGGTACTTTACATTAGGAAATGTGGACGGCATACTTCGGGCGACAGGGAAACTTGATAGGGAACTAAAATCAAATTATACAATATCTGTTTCTGCTAAAGATAGAGGAGAACCACCTAATATGACAAGAGCAAAAATAAGTATTAACATTTTAGATGAGAATGACAATAGTCCTGTATTTGACCCAAAACAATACAGTGCTTCCGTTCCTGAAAATGCTAGTATAGGTGCTAGCGTCTTAGAGGTAAATAAAAAACTTTAGTTAATTTATAATTGACAAAAATATTTTTGAGTATCATTAGAGTTTGTAAGTCACGTTCATAAAATATAACATTTTACGTACTACATTTACAGGTTTCTGCAACAGATATTGATGAAGATGCTAATGGCAGAGTAAGATATTCCATAGCTTCAGGAGATGAAAATAGAGACTTTAGTATAAGTGAAGACTCTGGTATAGTGAGAGTCGCTAAAAATCTTAATTTCGAAAGAAAATCTCGTTATATACTATCCATACGAGCGGAAGACTGTTCAAAAGATGATGTCAAATTTGATACTGCTGAATTGTCTATTTCTATTGAAGATATAAATGACAACCTCCCAACATTTTTAGATTCTCCATATTTAGCATACGTCATGGAAAATGTAATTCCACCAAATGGTGGTTTTATACTAAGAGTACACGCTTATGACGCCGATTCACCACCGTTTAATAATCAAGTTCGATATTTTATAAAAGAAGGTGATGCAGATTTTTTCAAAATCAATGCATCATCTGGTGAAATATCTCTTTTAAGGACACTTGATCGTGAAACTCAAGATGAATATACCCTTTCGTTGGTTGCTATGGATACTGGTATGTACATTATATTTAATTTAAAAACAAACACAAAAAATATTTTTATCAGTTAATGATTTACTTTAATTGCATGGTTTTTGTAATTGTTTTTTTATTACCTTCTTCTTATTTTTTACTTGAAAAAATCCAAATAAAAAAAAATATATATATTTAATTATCATTAATAAATACCAGAAGTGAATAGGTTGATAGGTCAATTGGCATTAACATTTTTAAAGTTATTAATAAGTATTAGAATTGCTTTATTTCTATGACGAATAAACAACTAAATCTAACCAAAGCAAAAAGCAAATTAAGCACTTTCGTTAAAAGCATTTAAATATCATAAAAACAAAGTTTATAGACAAGACTTAAACTGAAAATCTATGTATTCAAATATATTATCATATTTTTGATTTATTAGCTTATTCACGTCTGGTACGGATATAATTATATATAAATATAAATGTTAACGAAATAATACGTACAATAAATTTATCTTAGTTATTTTAATTCAGTAAGTATTAAATGCCGAATAATATTAATGCTTACATAAAAATATTTATTTTGTTGTAGGATCGCCACCCCTTACAGGATCTGGTACTGTAAAAATTATTGTTCAAGATGTAAATGACAATAATCCTGACTTTCAAAGGCAGAGTTACAGAGCAAATGTAAAAGAAAATTTACCACCCGAAACTATCATCCTTCAACCAAAAGCTATAGATAAAGACGTCGGAAATAATGCAAAAATTAGATACAGTCTTCTGGGTGAAAAATCAGAAAGATTTAAAATAGACCCTGTAACAGGTCAAATTTCAACGAATGCTTCTTTAGACAGAGAAGAATGGGATACATATTACTTGATTATAATGGCTCAAGATTCATCAACTACCGATCCAAGAACCGCTACAGCAAATCTTACTATAATTGTTGAAGACGAAAATGATAACACTCCTTCATTTTCTCAAGCAGTTTATGAAGTTTATATTTCGGAACGTACAAACTCTGGTGATTTCATATTTGGTGTCAAAGCAAACGATAATGATATTGGCCAGAACAAGAAAATATTTTATGATTTAAAGGGTGACTCGCAAAATATTTTCAATATAAACAGAGACACAGGTGTTATTAAAGCGAAAGAAAATTTGGTGAAATATAAGGATAAAAATAGATCTACATTTAATTTGATAATTTTAGCTGCTGATAATGGTAGTCCTTCAAGACAAAGTTCTGCTGAATTAATTCTCATTCCTAAGTCGGGCAAAAACTTTCCAAAATTTACAATAAACAACAAATTAACTTTTACATTTCCTGAAGACACTCCAGAAGGTGTTCTTGTAACAAGACTTTCTGCAACATCACCAAAGAAAGGTCCTACAGGCTTACTACAGTATTCCATTGCTGGAGGAAATGTTGGTGATGCTTTAAGAGTGGAGCCAATAGGTGGTGAAATCTTTATTACTGGTAAAGGACTTGATTTCGAAACAATGCCTCTGTATGAGGTATGGTTCGAGGTAAAAGATTCCGATAATCCACCTCTTAAATCTTTTATAGAAATTGAAATTAAAGTTACAGATGCAAATGATAACGCTCCTGTAATAGAAAAATTACTTTATAATGCCACAGTACCTGAAGAAGAATCACCGCCACAGACAGTTACTAGAATTGTAGCACACGATGACGATTCCAATGAAAATGGAAGGATAACATTTAAATTAATAAATGATTATGAGGAAACTTTTGTAATAGATTCAGAAAGTGGGGAAATTTTTACAAATATTGCATTGGACCGTGAGTCAATTCCTTTTTATGAAATATTAGTAGAGGCGGTTGATCATGGAATTCCGCAATTAACCGGTACTTCCACAGTTCTTGTTTCTGTTTCCGATAAGAACGACAATCCCCCGCGGTTTACTCGTCTGTTTAGTGTAAACGTCACTGAAAATGCGGAAATTGGCTCTTTTGTTATTAAAGTCACTAGCTCTGACTTAGATGTTGGACCAAATGCTAATGCTACATACAGCTTTGTTGACAACCCTGGTGAAAAATTTTTTATAGATGCTATAAGTGGTAATATTACAGTTGCACGATCCTTAGATAGAGAACTCCAAGATGAATACATTTTAAAAGTAGCTGCAATTGACGGTGCTTGGCGTTCCGAAACACCGTTAACTATAACAATACAAGACCAAAATGATAATGCACCCGAATTCGAATATTCCTATTACAGCTTCAATTTTCCAGAACTTCAAAAAAAGAATAGCTTCGTTGGTCAAGTCATAGCTACAGATAAAGATAAACAAGGACCAAACTCCATAATTTCCTACTCGTTGCTACAAACATCTGATCTTTTTACTATAGACCCCGCCACTGGAGAAATATTAAGTAAATTTGTGATGACTTATAAAAGAACTTCTATAAATTCATCTCCGGAAAATTCTTATTCAGTTATAGTTGTAGCAACTGACAATGGCAAGCCGCCTATGTCATCAGAATGCTTAGTCACTATAAATGTGGTAGATGCAAACAACAATAAACCTAAATTTCAGAATCATGAAAAATTGGTTCCAGTACCACATGATGCAACACTTAGCGAAAAAATTATTAAACTAGAGGCTGTAGATGATTTAGATTTTGGAATTAACGCTGAAATAGAATATTTTGCGTACGATGGTAACGGAACAACTCACTTTTCTATAGATAAGCTGACTGGTTGGATAAGTGTGAAAAAGCAATTTTATTACACTGGTCAATATTATGAATTAAAAATAAAAGCTATAGATCGTGGTGTGCCACCACAGTGGGATGAAACAGAAATAATATTTGTTGTAACTGGTGAAAACAACTATAGCCCGAAATTTACAGCTCTAAGCTACCAAGTAATAGTCCCAGAAAATGAACCAGTTGGCTCTTCTATACTTACATTAAATGCAAATGATGCAGACTCAGGGCCAAATGGAATAGTACGATATGCTATAACGTCAGGAAACGAAGAAAAAGAATTTACAGTAGATCCATTGTCTGGTACTATAAGTATATCAAGACCACTAGACTATGATGAAATTCAAGAATATCGCCTAAATATTACCGCAAAAGATCTTGGTTTTAAGCCAAAGGAAACTACAGCAACTATAACAATTATTTTAACAGACATTAATGATAACGCCCCGCAATTTAATCAAAGCAAGTATATGGCATACCTACAAGAAAACGCACCAATTAATAGTTTTATATACAAAGTCCAAGCCATTGATATAGATTCTTCTAAAAATGCAGTTATTAAGTATCATATTAACACAGACATGTCATCATTGTTTAAAATAGATGAAAATACAGGTGAAATATTTTCTAATGAAGTATTCGATTACGAAGAAAAAGCTGTATATACTTTGGAAATTATAGCAGAGAACCCAAATTCTATAATGCGCAGTGCAACTAAAGTAATTATTTATATAACAGGGGTAAATGAATACTATCCAAAATTTATACAACCAGTATTTCATTTTGATGTATCTGAATCAGCTGAAGTTGGAGCCAAAGTCGGTGTCATTCAAGCTACAGATCAAGATAGGGGCGACGATGGCATAATATACTATCTTTTTGTTGGATCTAGTAATGATAAAGGTTTCAATATTAACTCACAAACCGGTGTGATACGTGTCGCAAGGTACTTAGACAGAGAAACTCAAAATAGAGTAGTATTGACGGTGCTTGCAAAAAATTCTGGTGGTATACATGGTAATGACACTGACGAAGCTCAAGTAATTATATCAATACAAGATGGTAATGATCCACCTGAATTTTTACGACATTACTATGAAGCTAGTGTTTCTGAGGGAGCAAATATCAGTCATAAAGTTATACAGGTAGCAGCCGTCGATAAAGATGTTCGTCCACAAAATAATCAATTTAGTTTTTCAATTCTTGGTGGAAATCCTAATCAAGATTTTAAAATTGATCCTCAAAATGGGGAAATCGAAATTGCCCGTCATTTAGACCGTGAAACTTTATCGGTATATTCACTAGTTATTGGCGCTATTGACACAGGAACTCCTCCACAAACTGGTACTGCAACTGTCAAAATAACAATAACCGACATAAATGACAATGGTCCAGTGTTTGATATAATAAATTTCGATGGTTCTGTATACGAAAATGAGCCTCCAAACACAAGTGTTACTACCTTATCAGCTACAGATCCAGATTTGCCACCAAATGGTGCTCCTTTTTCATATACTATAATTGGTGGTAAACATCAAAGCTATGTTAAAGTTCATAAACATACGGGCATTTTATTAACAACAAAAAAAGTTGATAGAGAAATCACTCCTTACTTAGACGTCACTATACAAATTGAAGACAGTGGCACACCGGTAATGCGCTCCAATTATTCAATTCAGATAAAGGTATTAGATAGAAATGACAACCCGCCAACCCCTAGGTCAGTTCATATTCTTGTTCATACATTTAATAATAAAATCCCCTCCGGAAAAATTGCTGATGTTAAACCCAATGATCCAGATATAGTTGGTGACTATAAATGCAAAATCGTCAAAGATTCAACATCGGATAGCACTTTATCTATATTTAATATAAGAAAAGGATGTGATCTCTACACAAACGCTGTAAGACCAGGACAAGGATTTTCATTTTCAGTGTCTGGAAGTGATGGTATACATAAAGAAGTAATCTCATCCGTTAGCATCGAATACTTTTCTTTTGATAATAATACTGTCGAACAATCTGTAACTATGAAAATAGTAAACATGACGTCATCTGATTTTTTGACACACTTTTACAGAGTGTTACTTGAAATTCTTAAAGTGGATTTAAAAAATAGAGAGAATATTTACTTATATAGTATTAACGAAGTTAACGAAGGTATAGATCTAACAATTGCTATCAAAGAAAATAATATGATCTGGAAAAGAGAAAATACTGAAATATTTTTAAAATCAAAGGAATCTGAAGTTCAGAAAATTTTAAAAACACAAATCATAGTTCCTTTTTATCCTTGTTCCATACATCAATGTCAAAATGAAGGTGTATGTACTGATGCAATTAGTGTATTAGAAGGTATAAAAAATACTGAAAGTTCAACCTTGATACTTTCTTCGCCTCTTGTACGTCATGAATATGTATGTCATTGCACCGATAGATTTATGGGTGAAAATTGTGAAAAGCGACAAGATCCTTGCTCCCCGAATCCTTGCGGGTTTGGAGGACTATGTCGTAAGCAAGGCCATGATTTTGTTTGCACTTGTCCACCAAGACGCGAGGGTAAAACTTGCGAGTTGGAAAGAGATGACGTCTGTAGTAGTAATCCATGTAAAAATGGTGGTTCATGTAAAGAAAGTTCCGATAGAAATGCATTCTTTTGTTTGTGTCGACCTGGATATCGCGGTAATCAATGCGAAGCTCTGGTGGATTCTTGTAGGCCTAATCCTTGTATGCATGGTGGAATATGTATAAGTCTTAAGCCTGGATATCGGTGCAGTTGTACAAATGGTCGTTATGGCACACATTGTGAAAGCTCAACGTTTGGTTTTAATGAACTTTCTTACATGCAATTTCCAGCATTAGATGCATCTACAAATGATATAACAATTATATTTGCAACGACAAAATTAGATGCTTTATTACTTTACAACTATGGAACACAAACTGGGGGCAGATCTGATTTCATTGCTATTGAGCTACTTGGAGGAAAACCAGTTTTTTCATTTGGTGGCGCTAGAACTTCAATCACTTCAGTGGCCTTAATAAATAGTGATAAAAATCTTGCTGATGGTAAATGGTATAAGCTAACGGCAACAAGGAATGGACGAGTTATATCACTGAGTATTGCTTCTTGTACTGATCATGGAGATGTTTGCAGTGAATGTGAGCCAGGTGATGACTTATGCTACGGTGATGACACAGGACAAGCAGGGTATGTACAATTAAGATTATTATGTAGTATTTCTTTTATCTTAACGCTTCATATTTTATGAGTATTTTATGGGCAAAGAGAATTTATATTTATATCACCTAGATATTGAGAGTTACAATTATCATAAATATCATAAACTTTTCATAAAATCTTTTACACTGAAATTGTGACTGATAACAATAACGATCTATTTAACATATTCTTAACGAGGACTTGTCACAGCACGTTGTGATAATAGCGCAATATAAATAATGTTTAACAAGTATTTTCTTGGCACTAATTGTTTCAATGGATGTAAAAATCCAATAAGATTTTTTTTTATTTTGTAGTAAAAAATGTAGCAACCAATACTTTTTAAGCAAATTGCTCACAAGGATTGATTCTATATAATCATTTATCATATTTTAATCAAAATAATTCGGTATATCTCAAAGTAACTACTTCAATATTTTACATTTATAATGTTAAGCACCCGACTGATTTATGACATTGTTATATTTTTTTTTTCAGAACTTTGAACTTTAACAACGAGCCTCTGTTAATTGGTGGCCTTCAAAAATCTGATCCTGTACTAGAACGTCCAGGGCAAATTCACTCTGACGATTTTGTTGGATGTATGCATAGCATTACAATAAATGGTCGAGTACTAAATTTAACCAACCCTCTGAATGCCCACGGAGTCGAACCAAATTGTGAACGAAAAGAAAAAGGACCATGTTATAAAGAAGACATTTGTGGCGTTGGAGAATGCTTTGATTCTTGGAAAACTCATTATTGCAAATGTGACAACGGCTTAACATCGTCTGATTGCCAAATTTCTCTCCAGAGCATTTCCGTAGGTGAGAATGGATATATAACTTATATAATATCAGAAAAACATCGAAGAATGCAGCTACTAGACTCATTTTATGGTGGAAGCACATTATGGGAAAGAAAATCTACTAAAGGGAAGTTAAGTATCAAAACGGCTAATCCAGCAAAATATTTATGTTTTTCCTTCAGAACGCTAAAAAAAGATGGGGTTCTTTTTTATGCTGCCACTGACAAGTATTATACTTTAATAGAATTATTAAATGGTAAAATTAGCTACACTTCTAGACAAAATACTATTGTGAATATGAGTCAAATAGAGCAGGAGGATATTGCAGACGGAAATTGGCATAATATAACATTATTAGGACATGGACGAAGCATCCGATTAATTGTAGATGGAAGAAATGTTGGTGAAGAGTTAGACGCAGCTGGAGTTCATGATTTTTTAGATCCTTATTTGACCACAATATCATTGGGAGGCATAAAGACAGAGTTAATTTCAAGTTATAATAAGTTTGAAGGATGTCTAGCCAATTTTAGTATTAACAACGAGATCCAACCATTTATTGGAAATGGCACAATATTTAAAGATGTTATTAAATCAGGAAAAATTTTTACTGGTTGTCACAGTGTACTTGGTGCTGGGTCAACAAAAAATTCTAGCCCCCTATCTATTGGTATTACAGCGGTTGCTACATTTTTTGTTATTGTAATTTGTGCTATTGTTGTGTCATATATAGTTTACAGAGTTCGTAAAAAGAACAAAGACAAAATTAACACTCCCGTTGGAAAAAGTAACGTAGTACATACTAAACAGAATGGTGGCGCTGCAATGCTCAATGCACCAAATTTAATAGCAGGAACAAATGATAGTATAATGAGTAGAAATGCTCATAATAACGAGACAAGTCTTAATAGTTATATTTCTGAAAATGTTGGGCATATTGTAGGCCCTGAGCTCCTGTCAAAAAAATATAAAGATAGAGAAATAATGAACTTAGATGCACCAAGGCCTCAAAGACCAGACATAATAGAAAGAGAAGTCGTCGGTAAAAGTCCTGCTCTTAGAGAAGATCATCATTCTCAACCACCTCCTTCTATAAATACGTCACACCACACACATGATCATCCAAATGGCATAGATATGAATTCTGAAGTACCTGAACACTATGATCTTGAAAATGCTAGTTCCATAGCTCCTTCTGATATTGACATTGTTTACCATTATAAAGGATTTCGAGAAGCTAGTGGAGTCAGAAAGTACAAAGCTACTCCACCCCCAATGACAGGATATCATCATAAACATCAAACTCCACAACATAGACATTCACCTCATCATCCAAGCGGATATCCACCTAGAGTACTCACACAATCCTCACAGCAACCCCCGCAATCAAGACAACATCAAACAACACCTCTAGCAAGACTGTCACCCAGCAGTGAATTAAGCCAGCAACCTAGAATTCTTACTCTTCATGATATTTCTGGGAAACCTCTTCAAAGTGCTTTATTAGCTACAACGTCAAGTTCAGGAGGTGTTGGTAAAGATGCATTACATAGCAATAGTGAACGCAGTTTAAATAGTCCGGTAATGTCTCAGCTTAGTGGTCAAAGTTCTTCAGCGGGAAGAAAAACCCCTAGCGCCACACCCCAGGTTTCACAAGTTGTTTCTGTAGGATCTGGAGCAGTGGGTTTAACTGCAGAAGAAATTGAACGAATGAATGCAAGACAACGAACGTCCAGCTTAGTTTCTACGCTTGATGCAGTATCTAGCTCAAGTGAAGCGCCTCGTGTAGGTGTTATTGGTCATCATATGTCCCATAGACATCACTCTCCACCTGTTGATAACAGAAGTTCAACTGGTTCAGATGATGAAAGTGGTAATGATAGCTTTACATGTTCTGAAATAGAATACGACAACAATAGCATTAATGCTGATAAACCGGAAGATGTGAGAAGACAAAATATAAATAATGGAAATAATAATAAAAAACCAATCTTACCCCCGCCTTATGAAAGTTTCGACTCATCTTTCCGTGGTTCTTTAAGTACTCTAGTCGCGTCAGATGATGACCTAGCTCCCCATGTGGGGTCAGTGCTCTACAGACAAGCAAACGGATCACCAGCTCCAGCTACTTTGAGTTGGGGGGACTATCTAAATTGGGGTCCTAATTTTGAAAGTATGATTGGTGTTTATAAAGACATTGCAGAGCTACCCGACTCCACTGTAAATGGTCGCATGTCTTCCTCTTTGAGACTACCAAACGGAACGCCGAAGCCGTCCGAAGAGTATGTTTAATATTGTAAATATTCACTAGATATACTAATATTGTACAAAATTGTTGGGATCTTGTATCAAGATCTTACTAGTTTTCTCTCTCTTGCCATATCTTGTTAATAATTGAAAAATAAGAGATAAAAGTTAAGTAATTATGTATTTAAAAAGATATTATCATGAACCTCATTGTAAATAGATGTAGAAATATTATGTAGATATTATTTTAGACTCTATGTGATTACTGTAGATTTCATATCCTACTAGTTTGTTTAGCGCATTGAGACATTGTTTGAAATGTCTATTTTGAACAATTAAAATAAAAAATATTATGAAAATTTTACATAAAATCATATTTTAAAATACAGGAACTGTATTGCAATTTTGTATTAGCCATATTATTAATAATAAACTACGTGCCAAATGCGTCTTTTTACAAACAAAATGACTGATTTTATATTTGTATGAATAATAAATGATTTAAATTATTTTGTCCTTTTATTTAAAATACCTGACTTACATATTACTTATTTAAAATAATCATTCAATTTGCTGTTGAAAAATATCCTATAATTAATAAAAAAGAAATACTTAAACAGAAATAATAATGATGGAAATTTTGGTTAATTTCGTATTTGTCCTAATTTCATTATCAAGTAGGGCTTTAAAAGGGCCTATTAAAAACAACATATCCGACTTGAATGGCACATTACAGCGATAACATGACAAAACCTTGTTCTGTAATATTATTTACACATTTTGGAATAATAAAGCCATAGAGATTTGAATAAACATTTTACTTTCAGTTTAATTATATAAATCTATTTTCCTATATAAATGTATATATAATATTACCTCTGATTTTAAATAAAACTTCTTTCGGTATAATATTGAAGGAAAATTTATACTCTAAAAAAACATTTATACTCTAGTCGTAATGACTATAATGAACATATCAACGTTTAGTTCAAACGAAACTGTTAAGGATATAGTAAAAGGAGTATTTTTTAATTCTATCGGATTAAAACAAAATATTTACGAAGAGACCTTTATAATATATCTACTTGAAGATATATAAACTATATATTATATCAATTATACACAAATATTGAAGCTGTCAGACAAAAAATGGCAAGGCCTCTTTTATAAGGTAATGTAAATATTTTTATTAGTTTCAATTCTATGTCATCAATGATATACTAAATTGATTAGACTTTCGACTTGAGACAATGGGGAAGATTAAACGAGAAGATTTCGCGTAGCTTCTCAAACGCTGTCCGTTCAAGCTGGACTCAAAGAGAGATCTTTTTCTTGAAGTTGGACTAACTCAACTAGACTCTTTGACCCAAATACGAGTATATGTAATAAAAATACTGTGATCTAGATACAAATAATGAACAAATAAATACAGCGTAAGTATATAGATGTAGAATTATATGATATCCAAACGTCTCTATGCCATTTTATGTGCGCGTTAATGAAATGCACGCAGCGTGCTATACATCCCTATTTCAGTGAATAAGCAATGTAGTCGGTTATCAATAGTAGTCTAAAGTTTTTAAAAACTAGTTAAGAAAAAATCTCAGTATTTCATTAATTGCAGAAAGAAAAAATATACTTCTCAATATATAATTACATTTTTATGATAGGCTTAAACATAGAAATTCAATAATAAAGTATACCTACAGCATGCCATTAATGATAATGACATTACAAGTACAAGTGGTATTTTTGTATTAAATTTTATGTTTTTTTTTTACTTTTCCAACCTACAGTGAGTGTAATTTATTTTTATTTAAAAGAGGACTATGTTATCACAAATTTTATTCTTTATATCCATTTGTAAGTATCTTTGTTTTGCATTTTATTACCTATTAAATAGTCAATTTTATTAAATATTTTTTTATATAAACACTCACCATCCAAAAGAACGCACGTCGAAATTTACTAGTACTCGTATATATAAGTAAAATCTGTTACGAAAAAAAAAAATGTTAGGAGTTCTCCATCACGAGTGCATATTCACTCTTGCCTGACTCGTACTTATTTGTAAATCGTACCATGAATAGACTAGGAAAATGTTTTTAATATTAAAGGCTTATAAAATTTAATAATAATAGCTATGTAATTTAAAATTCAAATAAACAAAACAAATATTTCATCATATTTCAATAAAGTATCAATCAGAGAGAATCTAGTATTAAGACACTCCGCCGTCTGCTTTTTTATCCACCTTTCACTTTATGATCATTTTTCACTTACATAATTTACCTTATTCCTATATAAGAACTGATTTTTTTTAAATAAATAAACTATATTCATAATTAAACTGATTTCTTATTTATACGATATTTATCTTATCATTTAATGTCGTATACTATTTTCAAGGTGTTTCTAAATAATTGTTAAATTGGTATATTTCCAAATTGTCATTGAAATAATATTAAATCGTAGTTTTTTTTATAATATTGAAGTTATTTTAGGACATGTATTAAATCACCGTTTAATTTCCAGATCAAATGTCTCTAGGTTTGTTGGACGACGGATGTGTCACACCACCGTTAGAATGCCCAAATGTTAATATTTCATTTTGGTTATACACAAGGTACAGAAAATAATTTTGTAAATACTGGATTTGTATATAAATTTCAAATAAAATCTTATGTTGTCGTATTAGGGAAAATACAAACAATCCACACGAGTTGAAAACTTTAGATAACAAAAGCATTACTTCAGCACCTTGGATTAAAAACGCTCCTGTTAAAATATTATTACATGGATACACTGGCCATAGAGACTTCTCTCCTAATGCTGAAATAAGACCAGGTATTTTAACAAAAAATGTTTAATTCAGTTCTTTCTCACGTTGTAAATATCATTTTTTTAGCTACACGCTGTATACCTTATTGGTAGGGAGAAGGAACTTGAGAATCTAGTGTTAAGACTCTCCGTTCTATTAAAATTTTCGTTCCCCACTGCCTGCTTAATTGATGCATTTCATCCTGAGTAGCTTGAGGCCAGTCGTGGCGCAGAGGTACAAGTGTGCGACAGTGAATGTGACAGGTTATGGGTTCGATTCCCACTCCAGGAAATGAAAATATTAAATATTTATTATAAATAATCTTTAGTATTTTCATTTCCTCGCTCTATTAATATAATAGTTTTAAATATATTAAGCGAATATATAATTACTTTAAGAAGCTTGGAATAATCCTTGGGACTTACAACTTGGATTTATTTTCATTAACTTTCGTGCTACTGCCTGTCGTTCACTTACTCGTTTTTTTACGTAACCAAATTTGAAAAGATCCTTCACAATATGTGCTAGAAAAGAACTGATAATAGTTTTAGGCAGGCCGCAATCTTTTAGTAGATTATAAAGATATTTTTCTGTTATACCTCTCGCGCCTACTTCTACCTAGTATAAATTAACTATATGGCGTTTTGACTTGTTTAAAACCATACAAAATACTACTGTTGGACAGTGTTTAACTATAGGGTGTCCCAAAATTAACGCAAGATTTGACTTTGCCGCCATTTGCAAATATTATATTCATTATTCATTCGCTATTAAAAGACTAAAATGGCATTTTCTATTTAATTCAAATCTTGCGTTAATTTTGGGACACCCTATATAAACGCGGCGGGTTATGGGTTCGCGATCTTCACTCGTAGGAACGTTTAAGATATTTTCATTTCGAAATTTAAATTCTTTTCATACGGCGAACGGTGTGTCTTGACACTGGGTTTTTTCTGGCTACTCGTAAAAACTTTGTCATATTCAATAAATTAACCAATGACGATATTTTGAGTTATATTTTATTTTCAGCATATTTAGAGTGCTGTCATTATAATATTATTAGTGTAGACTACAATAAAGTGGCATTGGAGCCGTGTTATTTGCAAGCAGCCCGTAATACGGAGCTCGTCGGTATGTGCACAGCGCAATTAATAACCCTGCTAGTACAGGAGCACGGTTGGTTGCTGTCACAGTTTCATGTCATAGGATTTAGTCTCGGCGCACACGCATCTGGATATATTCACAATTATTTAAAAATAGGAAAACTTGAAAGAATCACAGGTACATTATGTATTATTTATTTTTCTTATTTACTTTTTAAAAAAATATTTAAAAGAGAAATCTGTATTATGTTTTTCATAATAGTCAGAGATTCGAGATTATATAAAATATTTTAGCTTTAGACCCTGCTCTACCAATGTTTGCAACGAAGGATAAAAATAATAAAGTGGATCCAGATGATGCGCTTTTTGTGGACGTATTGCATACTAATGTTTTAGAAAAAGGAAAATTAGAAGAGAGTGGTCATATTGACTTCTATGCTAATGGAGGAATGCACCAACCTGGATGTAGGTCGTCTCACAATCAAAGTACGTAACAAATTAAATTAAAGTGAACGGAGATGAAATTATTTGGTTTGTAAAAAAATATATATTTGTATTTTATTTTGTGTTTGTAATACATGATATATTTTTAAAGAAGTAGAAGAATATAAGTTTTAAATAATTATGTAGATTGTAGTATAATACTAAAGTATTACGGTAGAGCTTTAGAATCAACATCGTCATGTTACAGTCACCAAAATTCTACTTACATTTTATGGTTCTCGTGTCAATTCCCTAACTAGTTTAAAACTCCATATGATCTCCTTAAGCAAAAGCAAAGTTTCTACATATTCTGCATTGCTATACGAAATACATAGAGAAAGGAGTGCCTTAAAGAGGTACAAAAATACTGCTACAAATACATATCTCTAGATTGCAATTGCTGATTTCAAGAATCAAGCATTTTTTTACAATTATAGAATCCCTCATACGTAAACTGCTATTTTATTTGTTTAACAGCAACATCTGGATGCAACCATGCTCGGGCCCCAATATACTTCGCCGAATCAATTATCACGAATAGAGGTTTCTATGCAACAAAATGTTCGTCATGGTTCTTGTACATGATTGGTTGGTGTGAGCTCATACACACCAGCGAAGAAATTTTGTTTGGCGAATATGTTTTAAAGAGGTAAAAAGACTTCTATATTTGGCACGTTCAAAGAAACATAATAAAAGAACTGAACTGAATTCAGACTTCTATAGTGTAATTTTTACTTTAACATTTCTTTATAAAACGTTGCTAGTTTAAAAGAGACGGCGTTATGTTTTTACAAAGTATAGTAGAACCTATCGAGGTTCGGTAGGTCGGGGTTCGAGGTATCGGACCCCGGATAATCGTATCCGGGGTCCGATTAACCGGGGTTTCAAGGGGGCAATTGTTTTTTTTTATTATTATTTTTACACGATTTCTTTAATAGATCATAATATTTATTTTATAATAAAATTATAACATGATATTATTTTTTTAACAATTACAATGTAATTGTTAATTATGTATTGTCATAAGTTTTCGGTAACTGCTAGTCCAATTCATTTTCTAAAAAGAAGTCAATAAAATGTTGTATTTCGATTATGCGGGGTTTTCGATTATCCGTGATCCCCCATCATTACCCCGGGTAATGGAGGTCTTACTGTATGTATTATAATTTAATTTTAAATGAATAACGTTAAGGTTTATTCCAATTATTCAATTTATTTAAATGTTATTATTATATTTTCAGTGCTTCAGGTACTTATTTTTTTAATACTAACTCTAAATCACCATACGCTCGTGGCTCAAGAAACACATGATTCAAGATGGCTCGGCTAAACTAAATCAAATGGGTGGTTTTTTATTAGTAGCGAAATTGTAGATGTTACTACAATTTTAGATTCTCATGTTACGTAAAGAATAAATATTTTAAAACGGCTCATTTATTTTTGTTAATGCGCCTTGATATTTTATTAGCAATATAGATATAATTATGATATATTTTATGAGATAGCAATCTAGCATAGCATAGCAGTAACAATGAGAGAGCATTATTTGAGTTCAACGAGAATAAGTGGGACCCTTGTGTTTTTATTTTGAAAAAAAAAAAAGAATTAGGTACTTTTCGTTTTATAGTAACATAACGTAACTATAATAGAATTTCTGTGTATCAGAATGTTTAATAAAATTATTTAAATTGTTAAAAAGTGAGCTGAGGTTTAAAAGTAGATATTTAATTACTTACGTAATAATAAAGTTTGTTACAAGAAAAAAAACAATGTTTTTATAACGGTTATTTAAAAAGATCATTAGAAATCATACCTTATAGAACGTATTTGGTAAATTAATCTATACAATATATGGAACTTCTATTATTTACAAGTCATAAATTATTTTTTTAAATATATGTGCAAAATCATAAAGATATTAATAAAGGGAATACTTAAATAAACCTATAATGAAACCATTAAGTATCAAAAAGTATTGTAACTTCTTAGACAAATTACTCAAAAAAACAAAACAAGTAAGACATTTAAGCATGTCTTGATTTTTTTTTAACGCTTTTAAACAATCTTTTTCCGCATTTCATATAGAAACACGTTAACCTTCAATACTCAAATTGAAAACAAAAAGTATTAATATATAAAAAAAAGTGCAAAGGAAAATAAAAACCTCTATAATAATGCCACACAGTAGACAGTACTAAAAGAAATATCACTTTTCTGTATGTCAAGTAATTTTAATATAATAAAAAAAAAATAAGACGGATCTGTTATATTATACTTAGTTTATTTGCTATATTTTATATTTAAGAATATTAGCAGGCCATCATGGCACAGTTAGACAGCGTCTGGTAGTAACCATTTGGTTGTGAGTTCGATCCTCACTCGATAAATATCGAATGATTTTTTTCCGCGTAGCAGGGCAGTCAAACATAACCTAATGTCTTGACACTCCGTCAAAACAGGGTAAATATAATCATTCTCCTGAGAATCGAACCCGTAACCAGTTGCGTTTACATTCGATTGCTCCACCATAGTGCCACGAGGGATATAATGACTATGTCTTAATTATTAAGCCTGAAATTCACCTATTGGTGAAAACTGGGAGTCTTGTCTAGCCCACATACTTTCTATACAGGAAAAAATTCATTATAATTAAATTTTTGTGCCAAATAGGTATTACGACATCAAGAATTGTTGGCTGGTTTTTACGTAGTGTGAGTCGAGGAACACGTCTTTATTATTAAGTAACTAGCCGGTACACCACACTTTATAGCGGATACACACAGCGGACGGTCGCTTACGCTCTGCGGCTTTGTCAATATCCTTGTAGCCATCCTCATTCTGAGTTGCAAAATCGCGACGTTGTGACATATTCTCAGCCCGCTATCATATTTAATATTAGCTTGTTTTTATGATGTCGTAAATATTACAACGTATAATTTTGTGCCTATTGTTTATGTTTAGTATGAATTAGAAAGGTCATGACTACCAAACAAGCTTACACACTTAAATATCTGTTATATTATTTTGAAAAGTTGCACTTAATATATTATGTCATACGTAAGAAATATGTAGTCACATTTTGAATTGATATGTAAAAATAAAGGTGTCCCAAAATTAACGCAAGATTTGACTTTGCCGCCATTTGCTATTATATTCATTATTCATTCGCTATTAAAAGACTAAAATGGCATTTTTTATTTAATTCAAATCTTGCGTTAATTTTGGGACACCCTATACAAATCAAATCTCTCTTTTCTTCGTCTTTTCCTGTTCTAAAAGAATAGAACAGGAAAAGACGAAGCGTTTCCATATAGTATATTCAGTATCAATTTCAAGACATGTATTGTACATTACTTCCCCGAAATTCAACACTAGAGGCCATTTTTCGTGAAAATATATATAAACGTTTTATTTAGGATAATTATATTCTAATTTTGTGTAAGAAAAAATAAAAGTTGGTAATAGATATTTTTTGAGAATAGACAAAACGCAATATTAACCACAATTCATACATATATTACTCCATACACATGAAAAGTTGAAGATAATCAAAATACAAAACGCAAGACGGTTAAAAAAATCTACAAAAATAATTTAACAGTAGTATAAAATATATTTTCAGGATTTATAAGGATGAAAACAATAAAAATAATTATTATAATAAAATTTTGATAATTTAAAGGCAAGTTTTATGTCTTTGTTGTCGCAAGAGGAACCATACGGCAAGGTTTGTACACTCACTTTCGCTGTCAGTAACCAAACTAAGAACGTACGTGTTAGACGTATAACGGTTCTTTAAAATACAAAAATCACGTGTACTCTAAAAAGATTTTTTTTTTAAATTAGACTATAGTTTTAACTGTGTTACGCTTGTGATTTTGATGTGATAATTAATATATTATTATAGTATATATAATAATGGTGACACACACGCAGTGGTTGTTAATAATTGGAATTTCTGCATTGCAAATATCTGGTAAGTACTTTACTATAGGGATTTCCAATGAATAATATTTTAAAATCATACTGTTAAATATTTACAATCCAAAGTATGAGACAAATATAAAAAATCTTAAATATGATTGTAATTGTAAAATTTTCATTTTTTTAATGTTTCAAGTTGCGAATTATAATTTGTATAAAGATAAACACAGTGACCTTGATACGTTTAAATTTATTTCTATATTAATATATTTTTTTAAATTATTTGTTTTTAATTGGATGTTATATCCAATATACATATATGTCTAATAATATGATAAATTTGTAATAGAAAATATTTCCGGTTGTCTATCGCGCTTGTTATTTTTATACAATTATATAAATATATTACAATAGAAAAACAATACATTATTGTTACTCTACAATTAAATAACATATTGAATGAAATGAAGCGTAATATAGAGCGTAGACGCATAGCGCTTGCGGTGTTCACACAATGCGCCTACTTCCGAGTGGGTTACGTTACAAAAGTGAGTCGGCCAACATTCGTTGCATAATCTTTACTCTCACATATAAGCAAATATATTGTTTATTATTATTTTTTTTACTTATTTTATTGTTAAAAGTTTAACTTTATTTAAAATGTTTATTAAATTAAATATATTATGTTAAAAGTTTTATGATTTTTTAACAATAAAAAATAAAATAAATAAAATAATTAATTTGCTTGGTTATTTACAAATTGTATTTTTATTTGCAAACTAAACCATTTTTTTTATGCGTTCTATTTTAATAAGGTTTTGTAACCAACTCATATAGCTTGCAATACAGTAGTTACGAGTAAGGACGCGTAACCTCTACATACTAGTCCTGGAGGTCATCGGATGAAGCCGCAGAAGTATTGTTTAAAATTAACAAAAAAATAATCATTGACAATAATTGTTAGTCTAGTGCAAAAAGGATATTTTTTGCCTTTGCATAGCTATATGTGACATTTTTAATAAGCTGAAAAGGTTACTTATATGTATATACAATGAAATACAACTTAAAACAAATTTAAAAAAGTGGTTAAGCACAGGCTCTGCCAAAAAGCATATTACTCTGTTAAAGATTATGTTCACGATAAAGATGTTTGGAAATGAGTTGCTCTATTTCTAAGTTAAAATTGTTAATTGTAATTTGTAACAAATACTGGCAATTAAAAAGAGTGGCCACGAGTTTCTTTGCCTGTATCTTCTCATGAGCTCAACCATTTGAACGGGCTTTTTTCAAGTCAAAATTGCACATTTTTTTTGGTTATTTTGTTTTGCATTTTTTTTCTACTTTTATGACATGTCCAAGTAAATGTTAAGCATTTTTATGGAATAAAGATATTTTGACTTTGACTTTAACTTTGAATAAAATATATAAAAGAATAAGCACCTTTATGGGGAAAAAATATTCCCTAATTTAATTATACTATGGAAAAAAAATAGATTATCAAACTTATAACAAAAATAAAAATTGATGCAGTCTTCAGTTACGTCGAAGAAGTCAGCGGATATAATAAATTAAAAAAAGCTTTTATTATTTAAATAAAATTATAAAGTTTCCTTGAAAACTGTTAAGCAACAAGTTGATTTTGAGACATGTATTACGAATATGTTAAGCAATCTATAAATTATCATACGGGTTATTACGAAAGTTTAGTAACACCTCAATAAACCAAAATCTATATATGTATAAAAAAACATTTTCATTACTTACGTACGACGTAGGTAGACACTTGAATGTTGAATGTTTCTTGGGGGGACAGGGGTGTTCTCAAAGAGGACTTCCTGTAATTTTTACGGGAACAAGACAAAACATATTTTCTGTTACCCTGTGTGTTCATGCAAACGACATCGCGGGCATCATTGTTCCGGTGGTAGGAGGTTCGTCCTCCGTCTGGCTCGCGACCACTATCATGTCAGACGAACCGCAAATATCTTATGATGTGTTCGGTTCGATGGCATGTAAGCCAGGTTTTTCCCCTTTCCCACCCATCCTTTCCCCAAAATGTGGTGGTTCCGATGGCGGACTACCATTATCCTCCTTTCCATCTGTATCCTCTAGGTTGGCAACGCATCTAGTACATCTCTTGTGTTGTAGATGTTCATGAGCGAAAGGTAACCACTTACCATCAGGCGGTCCTTCTGCTCGTTTGCCATCCGGTATCCATAAAAAAAAAAAAAGAAATCCAAAAGCCTGGCCTTATAAAATTAAAATTTATAAAACATTCTTGTTCTCAACATTGGCTTTTGTTTAAAAAATTGTAGAAACATTTTAATTTGTATAAAATGCAATATAAAATATTTCCCGGATATAAAAAAATACATCCAGTTATTATTTATATAGTACTAAAAGGTAGACACATCGCTGGCATTGTTTACGTCTTAATGAAACCATAAATAAAACAGCTTAGATAATACAAGAAAGATTTGAGTGGAAGTATTGTCTTTTCAAGAAGTTATTTCTATTTAAAATTCTTAGCAATGGTTCAATTTATATGATGTATACGTATAGTTTAATCATCATGTTTATTTATATACGTATCACTGGCTCATGTTCCTCACTTTGTTTCATTGTTTGTACTATATAAGTAATTTAAGTTATGGATATATCAATCACAACATATAAGTTGTACGACATTGAATTTGACTCAGCTTTTAATATCTTGTTTCTGATAAGCGTTCGTTGATGTCTTTTATTTCACGTTACGCACGTATGCTCGTGTTTGTATAAAATACGAAGAAGAAATCATTTAGAAGATCATTAAAATAATATTAACATTAAATATAAACAATGTATAAAGATGTTTTTCAATGCCATTCGATTAGATGCAATTCTGGTTATACTAAAAATTGTTTAAATTCGATTATTTAAAAAGTGAATCTGTTGAAAAGTGAAAGTATTGTGACCTGTCTTACTTGGAATTATAATCTTTTAGTTATCCAATAGTGCCTGACTCTTTATACGATAGAGAATAGAGGTCCAGAAAGTTCTCACTATGTTGGATACTTGTGGGAAACCCGATTACATAAACTTCTCATGTCACTGTTCTCTTCATTGTAACATTTTTTGTATGTAAATATTTGTTTGTTTTTAATAATGCCTACTCGTATACAATGTTCACTTTTAGAATTCAAAAATGACTGCAATATTGCATAATAAAGACGATAACTACAATACTTTAATTAATATTGCATTAGGCAAATTGGCTTAACGAGATTCTCAATTTTGAACATTCAACTTTAATATGTAATATGCGACGGTTAAATATTGGAAAAAAAAATCTAACCATAATAATATGCTATAAACTATGAAATTCTCGATTACTTACCTGATTATGTTTTTATAAGGCAAGATGTAAATATAATTCAGATGAACTTCGATATTTAAAGATTGTCAGCACACGCGTCAAACTTGTTCTCATGAGCTCAACCATTTGAACGGGCTTTTTTCAAGTCAAAATTGCACATTTTTTTTGGTTATTTTGTTTTGCATTTTTTTTTTCTACTTTTATGACATGTCCAAGTAAATGTTAAGCATTTTTATGGAATAAAGATATTTTGACTTTGACTTTGACTTTGACAACACCTTAAAGTCATTTTAGCCTGACGGATACAAGACTTCTTTTGAATTTGCTACAACTTTTTCACTTACTTGAATTCTTTTAATTTATTAGACTATGATATTTACTAACACTTTTGTTATTTATATGTTATTATAAATGTTCTGGAGTATAATTCTACATAAATTGTATGTTTGCTTAAAGACCTTGCCAACCAATGTTAAGAAACACGAAGGTTTTACAACTTGTTACTTAAATAGCACTATTTTTATATGGTAACACGCCTCGTTTTGAAAACATGCTATAATATTTTTTCAATATATAATCACTTTTATAATACGTTGTTCTGATAAGTTTTTGTATAATTATAATGAATGCTTTGCATGCTTCAAACTATAAAAAACATATTGACCTTATTTTTTGAAGGTTGATACATAAATAATTGTCGAAATAGGTACAATTAAAACCAGAAAGAGAAAAAAATTCGAAGTATTTTTTTTTTATTAATAAAATATACTAGGACGTAAACTGACTTATAAGTATAATCATCAACCACCAACCAACCACAATCCATTACGCAGGTATTTGGAGTAAATGCTCAAAATTTACAACAAAGAAAATAACTACCTACTTGCTCACAGTTCCGTTAACCATAGAACATGTGCTAATATTTTTGTAATCGCACATACTTACGTTGTGTTATTTTTACTTTTGTAATCCTTTAATTCACATTACACATACATATTTTTTGCAGTACTTTTATCTCAAGAACAGAACTCGGTGAAAGATGAACGAGAAAAAAGGCCTCAGTCTGTTAGAGATCTTTTTAAAACGGGATCATGCATTCCACCGCCTTTTCGATGTCCACACCCAAAAATGCAGTATTTTTTATATACAAGGTTTGTTTTTTTAATTACTACGCTTAGAAGCCTTTATAGGTTATATTACTTTTCTTAAGAAAAACTTTTAATAGCTTAGAAACATACTGTTTATATATGGACTTTGCTTTTTTTAATCTTCTATAAAAGGATTATAAATTAAACGAAGGTCGATTAAACATATTGTCCACAGATCAACACAAGAGAAAGGGGAGTTGATAAATACACTTGACAATGACTCGCTCACGTATTCTCGGTTCAATCCCAAGCATGCAACTAAAATAGTGGTTCACGGATTTGGCGGAGGAAGAAACCTATCCCCAAGCACTGATATGAGGGAAGCTTACTTTAAAAGAGGAAACTATAATATTATCATCGTGGATTATGGAACACTCGTTAAGGAACCTTGTCTCAGTCAGGTTATTACTAATGAATAAACCGGTTCGTTTGCAATTTGACGTTGGCATGTCTTAAAAGTTCAATATAAAAGAAATATTAAATGTCAATTATTAATTTGTTGATTTTTATGAATGTGGCTATCGTACTCTGTTATTAGATGGAACATATACAAAAACATGTTTAGGCATAACAAATTATGAAAAATACGTATTGGAACCTAACAAATTAATGACTTTTATTAAAACATAAAATAAAATTCTATTAAGAAATATTAATGCAGACGCTATTTAAATTTCCTAATGATATTCTTACGTGTAATAGGTACAAACTTTTATTGTGAAAAAGTAACTGTGCATTTAATACAGAAATATCATATTTTTAACTTGTGATGGTAATTAAATATTAATATTAAGACATTAGGCGGTGGTTTATACTTGTGGTAAAATTTGCGGCATGTACTAAAAAAGTGAAGGTTAAGTGTCGAAATACGCCGAACCTTCCTATATAATTAAGTCATATAATTTGGACCATATTATATGTTATTATTATATAATTTCTACATTATAATCAATAAATACAACTCTTTAAATGGTGTTTTAGATAGAATGGGCTCCTCGTTTTGCAAGTATGTGCATAACACAGTTAGTGGAATATATTCAATATCACCCAATAAAACCAGTTCCACCGGAGAAAATACACACTATTGGTTATAGTGTTGGTGCGCATATTCTTGGATTAGTGGCTAATCATTTAGCAGAAGGGAAACTAGGAAGAATAACAGGTATATCTATTAAATATAAGTTTTACTACGCAATATATTCTTTTAACAGTAAAAAAATACAGGTATAAAGATATTTATAAAGAAACGCTGTCGTAGTACGGTTTGAAAGTCAAACTTTACAAGCCATGGTAGTAGAGCATATAGTGTAAATTCCTATGGCAGTTCACAATGTATTACATTTATTGAAACTATTATAAATTCCTTTATTACCAATATATTTAAATAGTTATTTCTTGCATTCATATTTCCCGCATCTTATTACAATTTTGTATACAGATGCATTAGTAATTAATTGCTTCGCGACGCAGGTAGTGCAATTAGTTTTTTAAAAATACCATACTCTACCTAATATATATATATATATATATACATACTTTTGCTTTGTAGAAGTTATATGAAATAAGTTCATATTTTTAGTTTGGTTTAAGCATATCTATGAACCTAAGTAATATTTTTATTTATACTCATATGATAGGTAACTTTAATAGTTAGTGTTAGGAAAGATTTTTCGTTCAGTTATTACAAGAAGACATAATGAAGCCAGAATTTTTGTTTGGTGGTAGGAGGTCTGTCCCCTCCTCTGGCCTGCGACCACTATCATACAAGACGAACCGCCAAATATCTTATGATGTGTTCCCCGTTCGATGGCATGTAAGCCAGGTTTTCCCATTCCCACCATCCTTTTCCCCCAAAATGTGGTGGTTCCGATAGCGGATCAATACATTATCCTCCCTTTCCATCTGTATCCTCTAGGTTGGCAAATCTAGTACATCTCTTTGTGTTGTAGATGTTCATGGGCGAAGTTGCAACCACTTACCAATGGGCGGTCCTTTCTGCCTGTTTGCCATCCGGCATCCATAAAAAAAAAAAAAAAAAAAAAAATATTTATTTATAATCATATGATAGGTAACTTTAATGGTTAGTGTTAGGAAAGATTTTTCGTTCAGTTATTATTACAAGAAGACACTATAATTATATATTATAAACATTTTTTACGTGAGATATTTGCACAAATACTATCTTTATTACCTACTGTTTATAAATAATTATTAATAAATTTTGCTAAAAACAATATTTGGTATTTAACGTTAATATTTCGATACATTCTACAATGTCGTAAATTTGAAATCATATTCTAATTTTAATACTTGTAATTACTAACAACTAACATTTAAACAACTATTTGAAGGAAAATTTACATTTTTAATTATGCATACACGTACTATCTTTTTATAAATGAACTTCATAATCTTGATCTTCCAACGAATGCCGGTTTGTTTCGAAAGTTTTGATTGGCTATCATCCATATGATAATGCAAAGATATTTATCGACATACATGCAAAGTCCATACTTTGCATGTATGTCATTAAAAAATAGTCAACATCAGCGCTTTTTTCTGTATATGTCAGAGAGGTCAGGTCAGAGAGAATCCTCTGTGAAGACATTTTCTTTTTCCATTTTACGCCCTAATTCAAGACATTGCGTTTTCTATTGGTGGTACTCAACACTACGCTTTATTTTACAAGAGTGGAAAATTTAAAATAATCCAATATAATCATTCCCGCAAATGGAGTCGAACCCACAACCACTAATACATTAACAGACAGTGTTTCACTGCGTCATGGTGGTTTCTATATAAAAATAATATATAAATGGTAAAATATCATATAAGTTCAGAATTACGTAGTTGGAACTAGAAATTTTTAAGTATATCAAATTAAGCTTAGATTTTGCCTCACATAACCTGCATATCGCAAGTACAGACAATCTATCTTATACTGACACTGCATAGGTGTCAGAAACCATTCCCTTTATCTTGTAAATAATACCTTGTAACCACAATTCAGGTAAATAAACATAATTGAAATATAATCATTACTTATAGATGAAACTCACATGTACCTTATAATACCTCATAGTACCAACAAGATAACATATATTTTTATTGTGAGAAGAATTTCAGCTTTTAACTCCTTTTTCTAATAATGTGCGCAACTTTTCTATAAGGTGTATAATGAATATATGAAAATGTTTTCTATTTATATAATTTATTTATTCATTAATAGCAATAATGTATCGTTTATATTTTAAATGTATGTATTTGTCAGTGGTGAGACGTCCAGTTAAAGCGGTTCCACTGGCTTATCACATTATACACTTTTTTGTAAAAATTTGAGAGCGACTTTGTAAAAATCAATTATGAGACCTAAAAAATAAAAGGTCGCCAGGAAAACTTGATATAATATTGAAGAAAAAAAACAAGCTGTGACATTTAAAAACCACTCTAAAAAAGGTCACACTCTAAAAATATACCGGCTTCCCTAAAATATATATACCTACCGGCTTCCCTAAAAGTATTATATCCTTATCCCTAAATATATATACCAGTTTCCTAATGGATATCTACTGGTATCACTAAATTTACCGGCTTTTGCCTTTTGGGGGAATTTCACCCACGCCACTGGTATTTATAATATGGTGGTATGGTAAAACAAGACATTTTTAACCTACCCTTAACCCTAAATAAGTTAATTGTGGAAAATGGAGTGAAATTGTGATTGTGATGTGTTTCATCACACATTCACTGGAACTATCAACTAATTTTGTTCATTTATAATTGGTTTTTCAAGTAATATGAATATACTTAAAACAGAGAAAGTATATGACATAAGACAGTTTAACTATAAAGAATAAAAAAAGGTGACAATGTTTTTATAGCCTTCGTGAAACAATTCATTATACTCGGAGGAATGTTTACAAGTAATAGATTTTTTACCAGTATAAGCAATGTTTCTAAATAAACAAACAGTTAAAAGCAGTAATTTTTAATCTAATGTAAAGGAAAAAAATCTGTCGAAAAAAAAAACAGTGACAGTGACTAACTTGACGCTAGATATTCTCTGTATTTTTTTCGGTGACACTAATTATATATAAATAAAATAATGAAAACATATACGAATATGCAAAAATTGTGTCATATTTTAGTAATTGTTAAAAAAATAACACACTTTTTTTCAATTTAGGTCTTGATCCAACCATATTTTTCTACATGGGTAACAATAGATCTCGGGATTTGGATTATACTGATGCACATTTTGTTGATATTCTTCACACTGGTGCCGGTATACTAGGACAGTGGGGACCGAATGGACACGCAGATTTCTATGTCAATGGTGGTTCTAGCCAACCTGGTTGTGCGCATGATACTATTTTTCGTAAGTCTATGTTGTATACTTTTATATTTATATACATATATTTCTTAATAAGGTAATAATATAATTATTAAAACATACAAGAAATGTCGCAGATATTATTTTAAAGTAATTTTTTATAATAATAACTAATAAGATAAATAAATACATCGTGACTTTTTTATCTATTTATACGTGAAACCGGATTTTGTACCCCTTTTTATTAAAACTACGCGGACGGAGAGTATAAAATTTGGTACACTTATATTATATATAGAGAAGAAGAGCAGATTTCTAAATTTTCTGAATTTACGCATAAAAATACATTAAAAATAATAAAATATATATAAATCATATGCATTTTAGGATAAAGTGACATGTTGTTACGTTAAGGAGTAACTTCTTAGCTATTTAAAACATTCCTTAAATGTGTATTTTACACATCAGTACTAGTATTATCAAAATCACAATTTATAAATTTCATACTTAAATTTTGTAAAAAACGACATCTATGATTTATAAATTCAACTGTTTCGATGAGATGACTCATAGTAAGAACGCTGAAATACACTAGATGTCGCCCTTATTGTAGTATCTGTCACACCCAAAAGAGGTCTCTGTTATTTGTTTTGTTTTATATCATACTAGTATCTCCGTTGAGTCATAGCAACGTGTGTATATGTCACTTTATATATATGGATGTCAAACCATGGTAGTGTGTGTAACATTTCTTATTATTTTTTATGTATTATTTTAAAAAAATACTATCATTCTGCACTTCTTCGCTATATAAACTATAAGTGTGCCAAGTTTCATGCTCCTCCGTCAGTTTCGTAAAAAGGGGTCCAAAGTTTTTGCTTCACATATTAATATCTAGAAGTCGTTAAAAAATATTTTTCGATAATTATTTCTACTTATAATTAAAATAATATTAACAATATCTTATTTTTCTTATATTTCAGAGACTCTTTCATGTGATCATACCAAAGTCACTCCATATTTTATAGAGTCGATCAACAGTAAAGTTGGTTTTTGGGCTGGTCCGTGTCCAAATTTGTTCTCTTACCTAATTGGTTGGTGTGAACCAAAGGATACTGAATATGTCCTTATGGGCGAACATGTTACACAAGCGTAAGTAATGTGTTGCGTTTAATGTAATAGTAACTAAAATTCGACATATTGAAAATGACAATTATACTAAACTAGACTGCTAACTGTTACAATCGTCTGTTATATATTTTATAATCAATAAAATATTGGACTGATGTCTGATTCTAAACACAATGGTCGTAAGTTCACTCCCTTAGGATTGTGATATGATATTTAAGGAATATATCATCATATTTAATTTATTTTCATTTTTAAAAAAATAAAGCACAGCGCAAAACGCGAAGCTAAACAAAGAAAAGCGTTCTATATTAAAAGAAGGAACATTTTAGCTATAGTTGAAAATATGAGTTATACAAATTTACTTGTTAGATTAATATTTTAATTTTATTTATTTTTAGAGCAAGAGGAGTATACTATGTGACGACCAACGCCAATCCGCCATATGCAAGGGGCTTTCCAGGAAAATCTCGGAGATTAAGATCTATTACACCAAATAGTTGATATAATTTTGTGATTCTAGATGCGAAATTTAGACATTTTTGTACTATATCTACCCTTTATGCTGAGTTCCTACCTCATATTTTAGTCTGTCTAGAATTTGTCTAAAAATATATTCAGGGCTTTGAAAATTCTAAAAGTTTTGAGTATATGAAAAATCGTCATAATATTCTTATATCTTTTGTCAAGAAAAAAGATTATAATTTATTATATTATATGTAAATGTTGTATAAGTAGTTGACCAAATTATAATTATATAGATAAGAAAAAAAAACATGGTTACCATAAACTTTATTTTATATAGATAAGTAAAGCAAAACTTAAAAGGTTAAAGGCTAAAGGCTTTAGATAGTTAAATTTATTTTAGTGGGTATCATTATTTTTTATTTTCTGTACTATTATTCTCAAATTGCCATTTAATATTTATAATTCATATTTTTATTTTATAGTTGCTTGTAAATAGTTTCTGTGGTTGGGTGTAAGTCGAAATAAAAAAATAATTTTAAGTAATTTTTATTTTAATTTATTTCACGAAGTAATTTCATAAATACATAAAGGTCAATAAACAATACATGTAGATATATTACAGGTAATGAGTCGAGAATAAAAAATATATTATTTGTTGTAGTTCTTTTTTGTTATGTAAAAAAAAAAAAATTTACTATAATTAAAAAATGACAACAGCCAATAAAATAGAGAACAACTTAAAAACGAAAAATCATTTAACACCTCATCTCTTTACCTGTAAACTAATGTACATTGGAAGGTATGTATGTAGGTCCTATAAAATTACACATCAAGTCCTATCACACTTCAACAGCAACATTTAAATAAACCAAATTTTAAGTCCTCTCAATATTCATACGTAAGGGAAGATTGTGTTCATTTATAAAGAAATTTACATAATATTATAAACTTAGTAATAACAACTGCTTGAAATTCAATAAAAATATAGAATAAACGGCAATAATTAATAAATTATTTTTACAAATATACTATATGAATTTCGCCGTTATAATCACCTCACATAAATTTCTTCGAGAGAGAATTTTTCTGTATTTTTTTGTTTGTTTTGCAGAAAATGGCTAATGTAAAAAGATCATATATATTATAAAAAATCAAGACGACATTGAATCCTCTATGATATCCCAAATGAATTATATATAGAAATATTATAAAAACGATAAATGAAACACGTTGTTATAAGTGTATACCAGCTATACTATAGCAATAACATAATAGCAACAATTATTTTGACAATTATTGCGCAAACTCGAAAGATTAACTTCATAAGTAACTCATTAATGCAATAATTAAGTTGATGGCAATTTACGATTACCATTTATTTGTATTTTTATTATCAGAATAATAACTAGGCATTTCCCTATATTTATATATCCCTATATATTACTAAATCTATTAAGTATGACATATTTTTATATACATTTTCATTCGTTGTACTTTAAAAAATATAAAAAATTTAAAAATGAAACCGCAGTTAAAATAAATTGGAAATAAAACATTTTATACTAAACTAGATATTATAGATTCTACGATTTAACTTAATTCGCATTACCTATTGGTAAATCTCATTAAAATTTATATAGGCCTGTTTGAAACTGAACATTGCATAAAGTTCTGCAATGCTTAAAAAAATAATATTACCAGCCTAAAATATATATTGTTTTAAATTTAGTTTTTATATATATTTTTTTAAGTATATGATTATTATATTTTTACCTACCATCATGATACACGACGAACAATATTATAAAATACAGAGCTCTAGATGTAAACGCAATGACATTAAATGCAGTGCGTAATTTATAATATATATATTATTATTAGAAATACTTAATGCATAAAGGACTAAAACAGAAAAATATTATATCAATTTATTCAATTTGTAGTGAAAATGATGATGGACTCGTAATGATTTAGATATTGACAAGCCATTAATTAATGTATCTAAAAATGAGTAATTTATGGTTTTGAACGAAAATATTGAACGAAGCAACAATATACACAGCTTTGTAGTTTAGGACTTTTCAACCAAATCCCTATAGCTATATGAATCTAATCCATAATTGACCAGTCAGTGCTTTCTTGCAAGAATACTTACGATATTTATTATTACTATACAATGTATGTTAGTTCAATACCAACATACTTAATCCTAAAATTTATTTTTACTTCTATAATATTATGCATTATTTACAACTTAGAAAACAAAAAATTATCTATATGGAATGTTTCGTATTGGTGACAACAAATTTATAATGAAAAAAATATCTTTAAAACTATTTTGGACGCTGAGAAATTAAATATGGAAATAATATCAAGCAAAGTTAAGGGTATACAATTAATAGAACAGTAGTTGTAGTATAACTTAAAGATATTTTAGCAAATGTGGACTAAGACTTAATATAAATCCAAGTATTTATATAACTTCACGCTCTTTCCCACAATGCAGGGTAGTGACAGAAAACTAAGTGTCTTAACACTCCCATATTCTTCCTTCTAATATTAATACATTATATACGAGTACATTAATTTTATTGTCATTTATTGTCGACTTTAACATATAGTTCTCAATATTTGAAAAGATAAGAAATGATAATTTTCGTTTTAAATCAAAAAGATAAAATATGGAAAAGTAAGAAAAATGTTTCTTTTTGTCCTACACATATTTAGTATATACATATATACTGAAACTTATTGCTATTTTTTTACGCTACGTTCGCTTCATAAAAGCTTTATTGTCGGCACAGCCTTATAGAGTGAGATCACCCCCTAATAATCCTTAACTATTATTGTCCTATCTATATACTTTGTATATTTATCCATTATTTATAGTACTCAATTATAAATATCTTATAGTATTCAATTTACAAAAGGAATGAAATAAATCATAAGATATTTATCAAATGATTTTCAAAATTAAGTATTGTATTTTTTTTTTCATAAATAAAAAAAGAAATATAAGAAAATTGTACTTTTTGTTTATTCTTAGCCTAAAATATTTTGTGTTTTACACATATATAGGTTCGCCTTTATGCTAACTTTTTTTTACATTTTTAATTTTGTACTTTTTTGTCTTTTTTTTTTTATTTTTATTAAAAATCATATATTATATTGTATTAATACGGCTAAGAATATTTTTAAATAGGTATATGAGTCATAGTGCATTCGCAACAAGTGTATGGGGGATCATTACCCTTTCCGCCATAGTTTTGGACATCGTGAAAATTATCGATAAAAAAATAATTTAAAAGATTAAATAAGATTACGGTGACTTGATTTTCGATGTTTTCTTCCTTTTAGAATGGGCGCTAACCGACAATAAAAAAATAAGTTTGCCTTATGTTAAGCAAATTAATTAGTTTAGGTATTAGGTTTTTTTGGTATATATTTCATTTTTCTGTTTTAAAAGTATATTAACTCATACTTCTCGTTTATACGAACATATATAAAAAATATCATACATAAAAATAAATAAATAGTATCAGCATATTGTGTACTGAACTATACAGAAAATAATAAATTCTATAGTCCTTATGGATAATCACTATGTATTCCCTGGCAGTTTCTGTCCAATAATTATCGTTATAATAAATTAAATATAGCTTTCTACTGCATGTGTGCTCTTAAATGTTAACCTAGGAATTAAAAATACATTTTTATGAAAATGAGAACTAATCAAATGAATTTTTTTTTCAATGATATATATTAAATCGCTTACATATTCAAGTAATACTCTCTTTATGAAATTTAATTCAATTATTTTTACAACACAGAATTGACGGCGTAGAGATTCGTTAAAATAACATTTTACTCATAATATTATTATTAAATCTAATAATCTAACGACTTTAGTAATGTAAACGAAAATATTTAACATTATTATACAAATGATCATGAACTCGACTGTGACAGTACAACAAAAGTGGATGATGAAATTAAATTTTGATCGCAATCTGTATTATATGTACCTTTGAAGAAGTAAGTACAAATAAATAAACACAGAATATAATAATGATAATTCTCACTTATGTCCAAATAACTTTTTAATTCAAGCAAAGCCTTTAATTTTTTAGATATTATAATTAAATCTTAAATATGAATACTATTTACATTTTTTTTATAATTATTAAAAATGATAGCATATGTTAATTGCAATTTTAGTAAAATTAATAGAATTATATTGTTTGTAATATTTATCAATAACTCACAAGACAATATATTTTTCATCCCTGTGTATTTATTTCTTACGCGATCACCTAAAACGTTCTTTATCTAACGTGATTAAAGTAAAATTGTTGTATATTCAATGGTTCGACATAGAAATAAAATTATTATATATACAATGATTGTGACTATATAAAATGAATTTATACTAGATTTTAATCTGACTAATGATTGAAATCGAGTGATTTGTATGTATAATTGTACAAATTTGTTATAAGTAATTTTTAACAAGTGTTTCAAGAATATTTCGAAAATTGTTGGTCTAATTTTATTGTCAACCACAAATATAATTTAAGTAAAAATATTTTTGAAATACCAGTGTTATTGTCAACTCAGTCATCATTGTCTATAGTGCTATATCTTTATAAATATTTGCGCAGAAAATGTGCCACAACGTTCAATTTATTGCCAAAAGTGTCAAAATTCACTTAGTTAAAAGTTAAAGTTAAAAAAAAGATATTTTGAAAATAGTTAAAGCATTTTGTTTAACTGTCATTGTTACAATTAAAAAGAAATCACTTTTCATTTTTCACATTTAAATTTCAGGTTAATATTTTACAACAAAATTATTTAAAAAAGGTGGCAATTGAATATTAAATATTAAATTAAAAGCCAATTTATTTAATAGTATATTTTTATAAGTGTACAACAAACATTTTTAGAAACCCCTTTAAGGTTAAATCAATCCTTTTTTTATTATCATTATTTTTTGTAGAGGATTCAATATCTTTTAAAAAGTAAGACAATAGAAATAAATATACAATTTCCATTTAACAATATTTTTCTGCATTTAGATAAGTATGGAAATTACGCAAATGAATACATATCTTCCCTTTGTATTTTTTATCAATTCCTACACCTATCATGCACATATTCTTGATTTAAATTTGAAATACAATCCTAGGTCATTAAAGAATATTATAAACATTTACAACAACAAGAGACAGTAACAAGTTTTTATGATAGCGTAACGCGAATACAGACTCATTTTAACATATACAAGCATGGTAACTTTTTTGAATTGAAATATTCTCATTTAGACGATATTCTTTAAAAAACGCCTGCATATGAAAAAATGCTCTTTGAATAACTAATAAATAAGTACTGATTAAAAAACAATTCCTAATTAATTGATATGCCAATGTAATTTATATACATCTGTACAATATATTGAGCAAACTAAGCAACGAGAATATATTATCCATTAAAAAGCAGAATAAATATCGGTTGTGTAAACAGCTAACGTGTAAATAAAATTTGTACGAGAAAACAATTTAGTAGGAATACGTATGTATGTAGAACTATTTGACGTTACGAGCTAATTCAAGAACAATTATATATTTTCTAACTATTATAATGATTTCACCGACAAGAAAATATGTTTGTATTCAATAACAATACTTTAAAACAGAAATAAGCTGTTAACTAATGTTATGATTATCGTAATTATATTAATCAAAAAGTTAAAAGTAAGTAAAAAGTGAAAGAAATAACATAGATATTAATATATTAATTTCAAGCAAAACAATATTTACTCTATTAGACATAATAATAAAGAATTCAAAAAATTAGAACAGTTATAAATAAATGAAAATATTCTTCTCGGTGAAATCCTTATGAGGCTGGTCGATTTTAAAAGCGCAGCCTGATATATTGCACTTAATATTTATAAGTTATAAAACCGACTATCTTAGAAAGACACCTGATGCTTAGTAAGTACCGTCGTCGGTGAGGTCCTCATATGGCTGGGCAGGAGGTTGTATGGGCTCAGCCTGGTACAAAGCGCCAGATACGAAGGGATTATTGGGAACATGTTGTTGAACTGGTGGGGGACGTGGTGGGGCAATACTTCCATACGCCGGTGGATCAGTGCCCTTTAAAGGTTCATTTGGCTTCTCCGACTAAAATAAATACAATTATTAAAACAATACTTTACTTACCTGCAAACTATACTTTCAGTGACCTAAACATAAAAATGTATGTGTGCATATGTTTTTTTAAAAAGTAATATTTTAGTAAGCGAGATCACTACAACTTCATTTGTCTTTATAAAAATGAGCCCAAACAATGAAAAAGAATAGAAAAAAATATATTTAAAAATCCACTACTAGTTTATAAATAATTTGAATATAGCCACTTACAAACGTTGTTTCTTGATCTAAAGGTTTCAGAGGAGCTTCGTAAGAAGGAGGAGGCTCTGCCCACGGTTGCAATTCACCAGAAGCGAATATGCCATAGATAGTAATGCCGATAAAATGTACCGTAGCACCCATAAGAAACACAGCCCGCCACTCAGTTATAGCTTTTTCTAATTTATCCTGTGATTCGAATAAAATATTTGATCAATTATTCAATTTATATTTATTTAAAAATCAAAGATATTTCATTTATATTAAATAATTAAATATATTTGTTTGTACGTCCTAATTTGAGGAATACATTATGTCTTTACTTTCCTTTAACTTAAGACGACATGTACAGTGAATCATGGAACACGTTTTATCTAAACGAACTAGGTGTATAAATAAACATTGCCCCAACAGAAATTAAACTACGACGCACAACAAGAACGACGACGTAGTAGTTGCGCCACACCGTGTTCGGTCTTTCAGCCGTGTGGCCGTCGAGCGCTGAACATAGTTCTGCTATAAGGACTTCAACGTCGATCCTTCCAGCTCTTCCCGCGCTCAGTGGCGACCTTCATCAGATTGTCAGCCCACCGGGTAGGGCCTGGTAGGCAATGGTTATCACTTTTCATCGCTATGTATCCCGCTCACTGCCATTTCAGCTGAGCAAGTGTTCGAACAATATCGATTCCTTTTGTTCTAGTCTGCCAGTGATGGTATACTGGCAACATAAACTGTACAAAGACTTTTTGCCTTGAGGCGCTGAGGTAATCTGGATGCGATTTTTTTTTCGAGCGCTGCCCATCCGAGATGAATTCAACGAGAAATCTCTTTATCAAACTTAGTCTTCAGTTTTAGTGTCAAACTTAAACTTCGACTTTCTCTCCATGTTTTCGACTTCAAAAATTACGATCTTGTACAGATAGCTTTGAATCAAAGTCAAAGTCAAAGTCAAATAATTTTATTCAAAATAAGAAGTTACAAGCTTCATTTTTTGAACGTCAAATAATTTACCACCGGTTCACTAAATTTAATGCCTCAGACCTGAGAAGAACCGGCGCAAGAAACTCAGCGGGACATTTTTTTTTTTTTTTTTTTTTTTTTTTTTTTATATTCGACAATGGTTTACAATTCTTTATTATTGGCAATGATACCTTTGAAACAGACTGGAGCGAGCATTTCATTCCCAAGGTGTGTTATCATTTATAAAATCACTAATTAGGTAATAACCTTTAACACACAAACGTCTTTTTACAATTTTTTTAAATTGTAAAATGGAAAGTTCTCGGACGTTTTCTGGGATCCTATTGTAAAAGTATACACATTGTCCCATAAAAGAATTGCGGACTCGATGCAATCGAGTTACAGGCGCTGCAAGTTTAAGCCTATTTCTTGTATTTATATTATGTGCATAGCCAACTTTGTTAAAATTATTAATATTTTTCTTAACATACAGTACATTTTCAAAGATGTACTGAGAGGCAACTGTTAAAATATTAATTTCCTTAAATTTTTGTCTTAAGGAATCTTTAGGGCCTAAGTTATAGATTGCACGAATAGCTCGCTTCTGCAGGACAAAGATCGAATTAATAACGGCTGCATTACCCCACAGTATAATGCCATAGGACATAATACTATGAAAGTAGCTAAAATAAACAAGACGTGCCGTTTCCACGTCAGTCAATAATCTAATTTTTTTAACCGCGAAAGCTGCTGAGCTAAGTCTATTCGCCAATCCGTCAATATGAGGTCCCCACTGTAACTTGGAGTCTATGGTGATACCGAGAAATACCGTAGAATCAACAGGATCCACGGCTTCACCATTCAACAGTATTATTAGTAATATTGGCCTACCGTCTGCTTTCAAAAGTTCTATAGCAATTCTATAAGTATTTGTAACCTAGTTGTTTTTTAGTTATTCAAGAGCCACATGGAGTGACGTCCTCTGTATTTTCAGAGTAGTATCAAGTAAGCTAGACTTGAGGATTACTAGCCAATCTTTCAACCAGCTCTTGCGTGGAGTAAAATTGCATACAATAAACTAATTTAGAAACACAACAAGTAATTCAATAGCGAAAGCATATTACAGAAGGTATAATAAGATTATAAGTGTTTTAAGTACTATCCATATCATAATAAAATGTATTTAAGGGGTATAAATATATCATACATATAACGATATCCACAAGGATTCAGCGTAGCATGAAGAAGCGATAATAAAGTGCTCAGCGCGTAATGTAACTGCGTGACGCATCATCGCGCACCCCGACTTCGCTCATTTCAAATTCACACCACGGTACTGACTGAGCTCGATTTCCTTTTTAAAATTAACCACGACCCACTGTCCTTTTTGTTTCGCCCAAGAATACCTAGGGCTTCGCGAGGGAGCGTCACTTCAAAGTTGATAAGAACGCACGAATACGTTTCAAAGAATTCAAACGATATTGAATATAATAAGCCATCCATTGTTCCACCCTCATAAACGACTAGTTTTATAATGAGTTTTATACGGTTTTCATTTTCAGTGAAAATAATAATATTATTTTTTTGTCAAATAATTTCTAGAAGTCACAAATTGAAATTTATTTATAATGACAATAACAATGATATTTTCTACATCGTTAACGCAGAATATTTAAATACATATTTACCTTTTCTTGAGTCATGTGATCAATGACGATAGGTACGATGAAGCCAGCAATAGTGCCAATGCCGTTAGACAATCCCATCAAAATAGAAGCATATCGAGGTGCGATGTCCAAATGATTAACGTTATATCCAGAAATAGCGAAACCACTGCATGCCACTCCTAATGTCATTTCGATAGTCGCCACATACTAAAAATTAAATGTTAGAAGGTCTAAGTCACTAGTCGTAACGCGACATCTAAAAAATACATTTTGTTACTTAATGAAAATACACGTACCTTATTATCAGCGTATGCAATGAGCACAAAGAAAAACGCCTCTAAGCCAAAACCACCGCAATTGAAAAGTTTTCGCACGTTCGTTGTAGACATTATGTTATTCTTTCGTAAATAATCAGCCATCATTCCTCCAATTGGTACCAGCGATGTCATGATTAAATGTGGTATAGCTCCAACAAATCCAGACTATTAGAATAAATTAATTGTTTTATTTGTGGCACTTTATTAATATAAAAAAGTAAGGCTATGTATTCATAAGCAAGTAATACATTAATTCTTAAATTTTATTCCAAAAACTTTATATTAAAATTAAAAATTTATAATCCAATTATAATTTACCTCAGTAATTTGCATATTGAATCGAGACTTGAAATACGAAGACTGAAAGATGACAAGCAGGCAGAAATTCCATGTCCTACAGAAGTTTGCTACGATGATAGCGTATACCTTAAAAAATATTCTAAAGTAAAACCTGTGTTCCATTACAAAGAAAAGAAATATATATTGCTATACTGCTGGAACTATTCTCGTGTTTATAATTAATTCAGTACCGGTGGTGAAGTGGCAAATTCCTTCCACGGCGTAGACCAAAATCCAGGCATAGCAGCTTGCGTATTAGTTCCTAAAGACTGCTCGATGTACGTCAACTCTTTTCCCGAGATATGAGGGTGTTTACTTGGTCTTTCAAACACCAGCCACAGCCAAAGGAAATACCTTTTAAAAAATATATAATAATATAATCTTTTAATCTTTTATCTATAAATCTTTTAAAATTCTATACACATGGTTTCATCAAAGAATATTATGACTGTTTATTGTAATACATATGATTCCATTAGAACTCACTTACCAAATAATTCCAGAAATCCCATAAAAGTAGAATGGTGACTGCCATGAGATGTAATCAGTAAGAAGACCTGATAGAGGCATACCTATAACAATGCCCGCATATGTTCCACAAAAAGCAAGTGTTGCCAATCGAGAGCGTTCAAGAGGAGGTGCCCACATACGCCAGATTCCGTGGCAAGATGGATAAGTCACTCCCTGGTAAACATAATCAATTGATATTTTATACTTTATTAAAAAAAATCACATGACGACTTCCGACACATCTAGCTAAATCTGTCTTTACAGGTTCAAATTATACACACAAAAAATATGAGTACATGTTTAATATATGTATATTAAATAAATAATACATACGTAAACCTATACGTTACGTAAATATATAATACATTTCAATCACATTATAAAAAGTAACAAACAGGTTACACAAATAAGTCTACGAAAATATGCGAAAATGCCGAAAACTGATTGCACTACTAAAATATTTTATTTCATCGTTTCTCATCGATCTTAGTAATCAGAATAAAAATCTATTTCTCTGACAAGATCATATTATTGAAATCTTTTATCGTGATCTCTTAGCCGAATAAAATATACTTTATACAATCATTTCTGTATTTCAATGATTCTACGTAAGATTTAATAGGATACCATGCCATTGACGACTCGTCTAAGCCGGGTATAGGCGAATAAATACGTAGCTATGGTTACAGAGGGCTCAATAATCCTAAAGAGGCTTTGTACTTTGGAAAACGATTTGGTCGATCCACATTACATATCAGTAATACGTATAAAGATTTAGAACAACTTAGTAAATGTATCGCGACAGGTTGTGGGTTCGATTCCCACCCCAGGAAATGGAATTTTTCATTTCCTAGGTTTGGTAACAAGGCAAAGCGCGGCGATGAGTTCCGCTACTTAGCACGCAATGCCTCAATTCGGCGGAAAGTGGGGAGCGGAGTGTCTCTCTGCCTACCCTGCTATATACGGGATACAGTGTGCAAGCTATATATATATGTATCTATGTAGTAAATGCGGCAATATATTAATATATATTTATATTTGTACAAATATTAAAGCAAACATGCTAAAAATTCTGCTAGTCAAACAGACACGTAGCATGTTAATGGTATATTTAAACACTTTACAATATCTAAGTAGGAAAAATAGGGGAAGCAATCCAAACGTGACGACGAGAATTCGCTACAGAGCTCAAAATTTGTGCATCAATAATAAGCTTCATCATGTCTCGTCACGAACTGAATGCCAAATGTTCAAAATTTAAGTGACATGATGCTCGTTAAACGTTTATTTTAACCCTCCGATCTTTGATATTTATCTACCGATAAACCATGGATATACATACCTATTAATTATATAGAAATATTTTTCTAGGGGTACTAGTTTGACTTGTTATAGTATAATATGATAAAGTTTTAATTTCGTATTAGCATAATTACATATATATTTTTTTCCATACATTCCTACCTCAACGAATCCTTGAGCTATTTTTAAGATAACCACTGACACAGGACCGACAGACATAGCCCCAGGAATAGCCATGTTAAAAATAGCAGAGGCAAAAATCGCTGCACCAAAAATCCTATTTGCAGGGTACATAGATGCAAAAAAGCCGCCCGGAACTTGGGTAATAAGGTAGCCAGCAAAGTATGATGAATCTATAGACGCTTCCACTTCTACAGTCCAATTGAATGGTGAATCTTCCACAACGCCGGAAGCCGTCTGAAAGATTTCTCAAGATATAATATAAGAAAAAAATGCTAAAAGCCACTAAGATTTTATGACATAAACTTACTTCATGTTTTTCAGTCATTTTAAGCTTAGCCATACTCATATTGCATCGCATACCAAACATTATACTAAATCCGAAACAGGCCAACAGCGCCACGGTGTAACGCGCGCTCAAACATGGACATTCCGCACGGACGTACTTATCTAACACAGTAAGAAAACATTTGTTTAATATTTAATCTTTACACTGCAATTGTCAGTGTTTAATTCTAATATTAAATAATTTTATGTAACTACCTATGTTCATGTTCACTGACCTATTTGTCTTGGTGGTGGCCGATCTGGTGAAGGCGGTGTTTCAAGGTCTTCTCCATCGTACATTTGATCATATCCCTTTTGTTCCACGTGAAAGTTTTCATACTGAGTGTTTCTGTAAAAAAATATTAAATAAAAAAAATCCAGAACCAACTAAATAAATCAAAGTCAATCACAGTTCTCTATTCTTTTATTTCATTCAGTACTATGTAGGGTATCAAATGTTACAATGGCAGATTTATAGAATATCTAATTTGATTAAAGTGACTTCTTCTTCTCAACATTTACCAGAGTAGGCAAGAGGTACTCTGTATTTTACTAGCCTAGTTAAAATGGACAGTACTATTCCTATTTTTTCGTCAAGAAAGATGATTATTTTGAGAAAATATTTATTTTATTTCAATATAAATATGGAACTTAAAATAAATATTTGCAAAACAATATACTTAAACAATGATTCATTTTAAAATGACTCCTATAGTTATATTTCACGATTATTTTCCAATAATTAAAACGATCGGAGGGACGTTGGTACTTGGCAGAAGCAAATGGAATTAAAATGCGCCGATAGCAAATAGGAGAGACATGCAGGTGCGCACCTGCGTCTGAACTCGAGTGCTCGTTATAGGGATAATTGTATAGTCACCTTGATAGCTTTATTACAATTTTAATACGCCGTTCTGAAGTCCATTAGGTTGCCGTTTATGCATGAAAATGATTTTATATCTACGATTAACTGCAATCTTTAGCGTACGTACGTGCTCTGTTATAAATACATACATATTACCAGTATAGTCAAATATTTTTAATGTGTATTGTGAAATTTATTACAATATAAGAAAAATCGAAGATTTTATTATATGTGGAATAAATTACAGTAATCAATATATTAAAAAGTAAAGTACACTTTATAGTAAAAAATATTATAATATTTTATGTTTTTTTTTTTTTTTTTATGGATAACGGATGGCAAACGAGCAGAAGGACCACCTGATGGTAAGTGGTACCTTCGCCCATGAACATCTACACCACCATAGATATTGTAGATGCGTTGCCAACCTAGAGGATAGAGACGGAAGGGGAGGATAATATAGTAGTCCGCTATCGGAACCACCACATTTTTGGGAAAGAATGGGTGGGAAAGGGGAAAACCTGGCTTACATGCCATCGAACCGGAACACATCACAAGATATTTGGCGGTTCGTCTTTGACATGATAGTAGTCGCGAGCCAGACGAAGGACGAACCTCCTACCATCAAACAAAATGTATTTGTATGAAATTAAATATGCATCATAAATATATATGTCAGACCCCATATTCTGTTGACAATGAAAAGATTTGAAGTTTAATACTCAGTTCGGAGATCTATTAGAGTCATTATTGAATTAGTCAGCCTCCCCGGTCCAGTAGTGTATTTTGTTTACCAATATTTATTAAATATAAGTATGGACTAACTAAAATATTTTAAGTTGTATATAAATATTCTTAATTTCCTGCTGCAATTAAAATATAAAGTTCTAGGTATTAAAACTAAAAGCAATATAATTGAAAAAAATGTAGGCAATCACATTTAATTCTAAATTAGTATTATATTTGTTAGGCACGTTTTATATATAGTTCAGAACCATATGTGAACTGTGAGGAAACCTGATGATACAATTCTCCATTCTAAACTTATCCACTAGAAGATATACTGAATAATTATATGTAGTTATTATATGTTGAGTTACATATCGAACTTTTGTCAATACCGATTACTAAAACCTTACCGAATCATCTTTAAAATTTATGATTAAACCTAAAACTGTAACATTCAGTCGCCAGACAAGTCCGAATTGCGTTTTAATGGTCTAAAATGCACCCAGATTTAAACGGAGGAAAAACAGAATATAGCGGTATCCCATAGTTATTAGTCTTTCCCTAGTTTATTTTTTATCTTTTTATCGGAAATTTGAATCCGATATTTATTTTGTTCTACAAAGAAAATCGATGCCATTAATGGGTAATTTGTTAATCCATTGAATATTAGAATATTTTCTGCTTGTCCTTAAAATTAACAAATAACGAATTATTTTTAACATCGTAATTCCTGATGTGTAAATTCATTTTTCCGCTGACAAAAGTAATAAATGTGGCTATCTGTTCGGGTCCCCTCCGGTAGGCGTTAATGAATCGTCGCATAAAAGGCATAACCAAGTGGAAACGACGCGTACCCTCGCAACATGCGACTTTAGACCTCCGTTGATACATTTAGTATAGACATACGAAACCAAACATACAAATATCTGAAAATATTAGGTTTTTTAATAAATAATAACAAAAATATATAAAACATTATCTAAAAATATTTTCCACACAAAATGACAACGTCATGTTTTAATAAAATAAAGAATATACGTAGGGTAACAACATAAAACAGAGATTATCTGTTATCGTGTGCGCTCCCCTTTGATCGCGTTCTGGCATTGTTCCGCTAATGCACCCTACGCCTATAATTATGTGACGTCACTAAATGGTATAATTACTATTTCGTCCTGGTACATTATAATGTATACTATAATTTTAAAAATTTATCTATATGGATATTTAATTAAAGTTTTCTATTCTTTGAGAATTTTACGCTAGATTCGGGGACTAAAATAATTTTACTACGCAGAACCCAGTTTAAATAAAATTGATATTTATAACGAATAACAATAAAATATGCTATAATCACTGCTGTAATCATATCAAATAATTTTAGGTTTATAAGTTTTTTTTAAGCACCGAGAGAGAGAGAGAGAGATGATAAGCCGATAAACATATTATAACAGTTATTATTGTATATTTACCTTTTTTAAAAGTAACGAATTTTACTCACACTAACTAACTTTTAATTAGCCCGAATTTATAATTACAGCTGAAAAGTTCTTTTGTCAGAAGCTTATCCGATACGTACATAAGTGCTACTAGATGACAGTAACAATCTTGTAGTTAATTTCCAAATTAGCGCTGACCGAGTTCCACTTTGCCAACTTCTCTAATGAACTTTGTCGTCTCTAGCGGCATGGCCCTCTAAGTTACTCACACTAACATTCTATAATGCTAAGTCATAATGACTCTGGTAAGCATTTCAACTTATTGTTTTGTAAAATAATCTTATTTTTTTTAAATAAACCCTTTTTTTAACAAATCAATACTAGGTACTTACGTTTTACATTTAGGACAATATAAAATTTTTATACGTTTTCTAAATACGCTTAATATATCTGTTTTTATTTTTTCCCATTGTTATAATACAAAATCCGAAATTTGCTTTCAAATATTATCCACTCGATAAAGTTTATAGTTAATTGCGATTTAATTAATTAGGTACAAATATTTAATGAAAAAAAAAATCTTTTTTCGTTCTTCATATCGTCAAGACATTACTCAGCATTAATTAATTTATTTAAAAGGGGTAAAATTTAGAGGGAATTAATAATCATAGTGTCCCGTTTTCTCCAATTTTCGAAGACAGACCTGGTAGAGACGTGAAGAGCGCGACGCTACAAGGGGCACGTTGCGTATCACAATATGCACTTGAGGATACACTATGAATATCTGCCAGTCAGGGGAGAAATTCAAATTTATTAATTCTATTCCAAATTAATTTATTCTATATCAATTACTATACTCGTACTCAATGGATAGCTATTACTATATAACAATAATTTATTGAAAGAAAATTTAAAAAATATTTTTTGTGACTTTTTTAAAATAATAATTGTAATATTTATAAGAGATATTCCTTATAGTCTAAAGATTATTAAAATACAGTTAACAATTATTATAAAACTTTGACTTAATCTCATTAATTATAATTAACTTAATTCTCAGGCTTTTGAACCGAATTTCCAAAAGAAAGAAAGGTTGAGGTTCAAAGTTCAATGTAAAATTCTAATTTACGACATTAAACCCAAATATAACACACTACATTATTTACTGAGATATATACAAAGAAAATAAACCTCTATATTAAATCCGCTTACAGCTTTGCACCTGTAACGCTAAAAAACATTCTCACCGGCCAATCTTATATATGCTATTAGTTAAAACTGAATACATGAAAATATATTTATATTTTATGAACTATATTAATCAAAACATTGATTTCGTCCCTGGTGAGCACGTGGGTGGAGGGTAGCTATTACACCCCGGGAGCCACCCTCTCTAATTGATTTACAATTGTCGGTTAAATTTGTTTCCCGACCACCCAGTGATCGGTGATCGTGAATGCATAACTTTGCTATATGTAACAACAAAAAGTCGTTTTGTTTCCTTATTTATTTATTATTGAGGCATTTTCCATTGATAATATATTTTTAAAAATTTTAAATACAATTTATTGATATAATTATATAATCATATTTGAACATGTATATTATATTTTTTTTATACTATTCTTTGAAATAATTAACAAAAAGAGTTCAGAAGTATATTTAAATGTTAAATAATTTATCAACAACGCACTGCAGTTGAGAATTGACAAATACTTTTATCTTTAAATAAAAAAGTACAATACAATAAAATTAACCCTTGTGAAAAACGGAAAGTGGACAATTGAATAGTAAAGAAGAAGCATTCTCTTACCACCGCTGTAAATGCTAATGAAGTAAAAAATCTTTCTCTCGTGAAGCAATACTTATTATGGAAAAGACCTTTTACAATACTTTCTATAAAAATTACAAAAGAATTCTAAGAATCTTGAAAAGGCATGTCAGTGAACTACAAGAATTCGCCACCTTGAGTGAATAAAACATGTAATAAATTTAGAAGCGTATTAGGCTAAATCTAAAAGACAATAGAAGATCGAAGAATATAGGTACTGTGGTAAAATTATTTACCGCTATATCACATGTTGGTATTCATATAACCGCTGAGTTTTTTCTTTTACTTTAACACTTGTTTTTACAGATTAGGCAGCAGATAAATGAACGTATATTCTCACATTTCAGCCGCGGACATAATAGAGTTATGACAAAAATGGCGTTACTCCCCAAGAAATATCACTGGGTGAACCCGAGACGCTTGTTAGCGTCTTCGTCTTTATTTATGGGCAGATTTATTTTATGACCGGGGCTGGATACCCGCTGAATCGAATGAACTGGAAATCTGTTACAAAAACAATATTCTGATCGATTTGGGACTAACAGGGAATACGTTAAGCTCTTTTGGTATTTTATAAGGTTCTTTTTTTTTAGCTTCACGCTGTATCCCGCATATTGCTATATAGGCAGAGGGAATCTGAGAACCTAGTGCTAAGACACTCCGTTTCCCACTTTCCGCCGAAATGAGGCATTGGGTTCTGAGTGGTGGAACTCAACGCCGCGCTTTGTCTTGTTACCAAATCCAGGAAATTAAAATACTAACTTTTACATTCCCTAGAATGGGAATCGAACCCACAACCTGTCGCGTTTACAGTCGCACGCTTGTGCCTCTGCGCCACGACAGGTCATATAAGATTCTCTTTTTTAAGATAATACAAATATGAAATTTTATATGTACTTATTTAGACTATTCTTAAATTTTACCTGTTATAAGTCAAGCTTACAACGTATTTGTCAGAGGTAGCCAAATATAAATAACACAGGAAGTAAGTAAGTAAGGAAGAGATGAAAACGAGACTTAACTTATCCTGTCTAATAGAGAGAAGAAAATGTTTTGTATGTTGAAGTGGAATATAAATCTTCATCTGTTGTCTGCTACCAGACGCGTCCCAACTGCGCCACGACGGCGTCAATTCTCATTGATTTTTCTTTACGCATATCGTTTGTTATTTATGACTTTTAATATTATATGACTTGTCTTAGTATTCTATGTATTTGTGTACGAAATGCGTGTTCAATTTTCCTTTAATTTGATTATACTAAAGTTGAGTTTACTAATTTCAGTAATTTTAAAGTACGTTTATCTTCGTAAGTCTGGTGATCTATAACTTTCATCTTAGAATATCGCATTGCATATTATGAATCCTTATCCGAAATTCTATATAAATTTGTTTCACTCTTTTTAGTTTCAACTAGTTTGAAATGTATTCCCTCAAATTGATGTACGGTAAGTTATTATTAGTAGTAAAAGTTTTTTGTTAAGGATAACTAACAAAAAAATATTAAAATTTTACGTCATTCATATCATTCATATATTTAACAAATACTTAAATATTTATAACTTTTCTGGACTTATCTTTTGTCAAGAAAATAAGGAGCAAAGTGCTAAAAGATGTTTATGTGAGTGGTGTAAAAGGTCAATCACACCAATTTGTAGTGTAAAAGTGCGAGGTTACGCTTTCATCCGTCTCATTAGCGAAAGGTCTTGCTACACATGTATAGTTACTTTAGTAAATTGAAAAGTATTTATATCTGTAATATAGAATAGTTTATTATAGTCCAATTTAAGTCAAATATAAAAAAAAAGCATCTCAAACCTTAAGAAAACATTTTCACTTTTCAATTTCGTAATGTAATTATAAAGGTGTAGCAAGAACTTTCGACCTTTCAGCACAATAATAAGGTGCAATTACAATTTATATTTTCAAATTAATTATAAATTGTATAAATAATTAGTAAGATTTCGGTCTTACTTGTTTTTCACTTTCTACTATTTCGGATAATACGAGTTGTCGCCCACAAATTCGTTATATTATATAGGGAATAACAATTACAAGGCGTGAATAATTTGATAAATTAAAAGTGTATAATTTCAGGCCATTTAAGTATAAGTTTTTTATCTGAAACTAGTAGAAATTTTAAATTTTTAGAAGCTTAATATTTTTAGTAATTTGTTTCCCCTAAAACATACCTAGTACGGATGTATCAAGTAGTTTTGTGCTTTAAAAACTTTTACGGTCTAATCATAAACAAACAGATAAATACTATTAACAAACAGAACGTGCCCTCAGTGAGTCTGCTTTGATTTTTCATTCTATTTTTTCCATTGAATTTTCCAAATAGGAACATCATAAAAATGGAAAGCAAACAACACCGCGTGTATTTGCGATGATATTTGGTTCACAGATTCTTATTCTCTTTGTCGGGGCCTAATCTGTCGGGAGGAACGGCGCGCACGTTCCAGTCCGGCCCTTATTGTTTCTTGAATGTCAACGATCAATGTAGATGTAGATATGCTTCCTTATATCAAGGTTACCTATTGTGTATATTTTATTATAGGTTTTTATTTCTTAGAAATACTGTATATTCTGTTACTTTAAAAACCAATTTTGCTAGCATAATTAGCTAGGTTTCGAGAACCGACTCCCAAAAAGTAGATTATATCATAGTATTCCTCAATTTTTCCCGTCTACCAAAAAAATTATTAAAATTTTAAAATACAATAATAGTGAATACAAATAGTACTGAATTATAGAAAATGTTTCATTAAAAATATTTTTTATCAATTAATTCTCCACTTTCTGTCTAACATTAAGTTAGGTGGTCGAGATTATAGAGCCTGCATAGTTTTTGTATAATAAAACCAATACCACAAAAGAGATTTAAACCCACCATCGCCGTCAATAGGTACATACCAATTGCGCAAAAAGAAACATTTTCTCTTATATTTTAATTGTTGTAAAAGAAAATGAAAACGAAAGATAAATGTTAATTTATTCAAAAACCCGACAAAGGGAAACAATCTCATTCCCTCTAACCGACTCGAACTGTAAATGTTATCAGCACATTATTGCTGGCTGTAAATAAATTGGAGTGAACTCGAAGGCGGAAAATCTCAACAAATCTTCGCTTAATCCCGAGAAGCGTTTTGAGATCCAGGTTAGTTGTAAATATCAATTACGCAAATACCCCGGCTTAGGGTGTAAAGCCTTACACGCAAAACGAATTGTATACTCGAGCGTCGAGAGTAATGACCGAACTCGTCGTAGCTTTTCTGTAGCGTAACCATCAACCGTAGCATATATTAAACGCTTATGAGCTTGTTTATCTAATGGTAGTATTTTTCGGTCAAGAAAAATCCCAAAATATTATTTTATATAAAAAATAAAATAATATTTTGGGATTTTTCTTGTAAAATTCTTTTAACATTTAAAGAAAAAACTGCTACACTATTAAAATTTACCCCTAATATTAAAATTTCAAACGTAATTCCTTAATTCATAAAACTAATAAAATAAAAAGCTATAAAAATGATAATACAAAATCTTCCATAAATAAAGTTCGCTGAATCTAAAAGGTACTCCCGAGAGGAAATATTAATTATCAGGATTATTACATGACTTCTCCTAATTATTAATTAAGTAATAAATATTAGTAATAAAATATTAATTAACTTTAAATTTAAATTTCATTTGAAACTTATTTAAAGTCATGAAAATATTAAAAAAATATGAATTGGCATTTACAAAACCAAATGAATTTGTAATATGAAAATGATCAACTCGAACAACGAAATAATGAAAGGCACGGATACAGGCAATTGGACCACAGTCCCATGGGTATTTTTTTCTGTCATACCTATAGGTAAGAATCGAAAAGACAATTTTAATATTCGTATCGCAAGATTTCGCTTAGTATCGATTTTAACAATTTTCAACCTTTGCTGTTACATTAAATGATTGTTTAGTAAACATTGAATATTATTAAGACTTATCCAATATTGATAATTGTAACTAGGTAAGTGAAATAATAATTTAGAATTACTAATTAAATAAGTTATTTTATTTATAAATTCTATCTTAACCGTACGCTAAGATAATTTGTCATAATATGGACTTTAAGGATGGATAATGAATGGATTTTAAGGATTTATAATAATGTACTCATCGTGTCGTGAAGCTTATATAAAATGATAGCGCTGAGCATGGCTATCGTAAATCATAATATATTAAATATCTTGCTTTTTGTTTGTCAATATGTACTTCATTTTAGTTAGGTCATACGTCATCATGCAATCAGCTATATTTCACTTTGAATAACAATTTTAAATACATAATTTTTACCTGCCTTGCCTTTTAATATTCAATTACTTTTACCTGCCTTGTATATTTATGTATATACATATTATATTGGAAACTGTCAAAAATATCGTCCAACGTAAAATTTACTTGTTTTTGCCATTATAAAAATCTAAACGATTCAGAACTGAAAAGTATTAAAAATACATTAAAAGATTTTTAAAATTATAGGTCATTTATATGTAAAATACTGATCTGTTCATTACAGATCTTTCCTTCATTAAGAAACAATAGATAAAATAAATCGTATATAGGTAGATGTATTTATAAGATAACTTGAAAACTTTTCTCCTTGCTAGTTCAATCATAAAAACAAATTGGCAGGGTGGCAACGTAATACCGTCCCTAGAGACATCCATATACGGTATAAATGATTGTGAAGCCATAAAACTAACTAAGGCTGGATATATCGTAACAAGGGTCTAACTACTTGACAATTGAAGACGGCTGAAGAGGTAATTTTGATTCTTAATGTCATACTGCCGAAATACATATTGTGTATTATAACTTTTAATTTTTCATGTTATTGTGAATTCTGACTTTATTAATCAACAATAAATATAGATCTAATTTTTTCAGTAGTTTCAGGTGCTTCAATTCTGATTTTTGATACTATCTAATATATTACTAATATTCCAATTTCATATTTATTTATTCGTCTTCAGCAGTTTTAGGCTTACTTAATAAAAGTTAGTTTGTACAACCACTAAATAAAAATATGATATATATTAGGAGTAACAGAATTTCAATATAAAATTACTTACAGAAGTCGACGCCAAGACATTTTCACTGAAGTCTTCGCGTGGAATCAACAGGTTATAGTAAATCACACCCTTCGCGTTTTCTTAACAATTTACCGCCTTATCCCCTTATAGTAAAGTCTATTTCGATCGCTGTTCAAATGTAAAACAACCTGAGGAATACTTTTAATGTGTTTCATATAATATTTCTGAATTTCTCATTGGTTTTTTTAATTTTATTGCGAATTAATTATTACAAGCACGGTTTATGAAACGAGTTGGAATATGAATGTAATGAGCCAGTGATTTCGTACGAAGATAACTTGTGAATGAAAGCACAGCTTATGCTTAAGCAATTTATCGTATTTGATCGTGAACGATGAAACGGTAGTGACGTCACGAGAGCTGATATCAAACTAGCCAGAAATGCGTGCCACGCTCCCTCTGTCCTCTCCCGCCGTGACATTCTACAACCTTTTCGCTATTGACTTCTGTAATTATTTTAATAAATGACAAATTTATAACATTGAAGTCATGTTTTCTAGTATATGCGATAACTAGTGTATTTATATCACAATATAAAAAGTGAAATATTATAATTCAAATATATAATTGATATCAAGGTGTTTATATTTTTTTCGTTATTAAATACTTTTTTAATACTTTAGCTATTCCGTTATTGATTTAATAAATGAATAGTAAGTATAATTTATAGTGTTATAAAATATATATATATTTTTTTTTAATGGATAACGGATGGCAAACGAGCAAAAGGACCACCTGATGGTAAGTGGCTACCTTTGCCCATGACCATCTACAACACCAGAGATGTTCTAGATGCGTTGCCAACCTAGAGGATACAGATAGAAGGGGAGGACAATGTAGTAGTCCGCTATCGGAACTACCAGATTTTGGGGAAAGGATAGGTGGGAAAGAGGAAAGCCTGGCTTACATGCCATCGAACCGGAACACATCATAAGATATTTGGCAATATTACCTTATTAATAAGGCATATATTACCTTACCCCTAACTATGATCTTAAAGTATAAATATTAATTAATTTTATACCATAATTATTTTCCTTTACTAAAAACCAAGCCTTATGTTGACTTAAATACGAAACTTAAAAAGTAGTACCTAATAGAGCATTTTAAACTAGTAAGATTTGTAATAAAAGACCCCATATAATATATTTTACTTACGCCTCAAACGTAACGTAAAAAAAAAATAAATAAAACAGATTCGCAAGAAATTGCAGAATGGCGTTAAAAGTCTTGCGAATGCTCCAGATTCACAGACAATGCCCCAATTTATATCCAACTCACTTACTGGAGTCAGGCGAGACGGGATAGTGAGGGAAAGGGATAACGTCTATCTCTTACTATCTATTATTTTTCTACGTTGCTTTCTTACATTACACTTTTCTAAACTTAGGATTAATAAAAATCTAAATGACTTCTAATACATTAGGCTGACAGATGAGACTAATAAAATAAGGTTACCCTGTCCAAAATGAAGAGTGTGATACTAAATAATTTTATTGTCTTTTCTAAAATTCACACACACTAACCTAACCTAACTACTAACAGATATTATACCCACATAGAATTTTGAATCACAAACGCTGTTCAATCATATTGGCTCATGGCGCCTCAAAATTCAATTCATTCATTTACATAATCTATACATTAAACATTATTTTCTTTACTTTCTTTTCATTTTAGTGAAACATTTTACTATTGTATAATATATTATCTAATTATGCCAGACAAATTAATTTATATCGATATATGTCTTCGTATGTACGATGTACCAAGCGAAATAAAAAAGTCAAAATAGAAAGTAAAGCCAATTACATTAAAACATTCGAATCGGGACAAAGGGCAGAGAACAATAGAGCCTGCAAAGAACCCGCGATATGTCTTTCAATGCTTTTAACTTTCCAGTGATGGCAGCAAGGGAAAAATGGTGACGGCCCGCGACAAATGCTCGGCAATAGAGATGTATTCTTAGTTTACGTTAGGCTATCGATGTTAAGTAAAATTGTTTACAAATATATTGTACAAAAAAATATATATGCTTATTAACACAAAATATTTATAATTAACAAAAATAAATATTATGATCACATTTTCTTCCTTTTTTAACCATTTATTCACTTATTGCTGATTGTAGTCCTCCTCATAAGATTTTCAATCGACATAGTCGTCTTCTCTTCTCATATCAGTTTCGACATCATCACCTTATTGGCTGTACCACGATTCTTTTACCCTGCCTATGTTTCTAGTATATTGTTTGGCGTAGTATTGGCGTAGTATTTGGCGTTAGTATAATTTCTGCGGTATATGGGTCCTATCTGTCTTCACTTGTGCATATTGGTTCGTGCAATATGATTTTTTTTTCTTGTTTTTCTAATTTACACATATGTATAGTCTGTTACACGAAAAGTAGCACGTTCTATATTTCTCTACATCACTTATAATTTAGCTATTTGTTATTAAGTCAAGATCCACGTTTCCGCAGCATAGGACGTGACCAATAAGATACATTGCTTAACACGCGAAGTATCATGAGTATTTTACTTTTATATATGTCCGATATATTGCTAATTGCAACCCAGACCGTTGTTGAAATTCGTTATTCACTTGAATATGGCGTTATATTTCTCATGTTTGGTCACATCTTTCGAGGGTAATTATTTGGCGAAATTGTTTTCATATCCCACATTTTTTCACCCACTTTTATTCAATCATTTTTATCATGTCTACAATAATCTGATTTCCATGAACATCTTGGCGGATGATTTCAACTTTAAAAAACATAAACTAAGCAAGTTTTAGACCGAAAGTAAGAGAGGCTGTACAGACAGATTTTTTACCAATCATTGTAAGTCTAGGATATTATCTGTCAAGACAACTACGTCGTATACGAAGCGAAAAGGTGTATTGCCGACCAGGCGGAGAATTTCAAAATATCTTTCAAGCATGATGTAAATAGCTTGAACTCGACAATGTCGCCTTAGCGGACACCTCTTCCGACAAGTATAGGTGTGGTGTTGTTAGTGTGTGGAGTTTCACTTGCAGTGATATCATGGTATAATTTTAAGAAATTATTTGTTTTTCTTAAATTAAAACGTAACATGTGTTTATTTAATACAAGCCGAAATAATCTAAAATGGCGGTATTTAGTTATTTCGAATAAAATATTATGATTATTCTGTGCTTAACTATAAGAAGCATATTTAAATGACGAAACGCTTATTTACAATGAAAGCTACTGTATCAATTATTACAACACAACGATACTCTAAAATTATCGATACATACGAACCACACTAATAAAGTAAGACGTAACCAATGGGGTATTACGGGTTGGTTGCACCGCAAACTCATTTTATAAATCGTTCGTTCGTTCGCCCGGAACCACGCGTTAAGTCACCCTATTCGAGTAATATATCTCCGTAAAAAAATTATTTAAAATCTTATACCTTAAAAAGAAACAAAAATCATAGTTCGTTTACATTCATATAACTAATAAACATATTCGAAGTCTGAGCGGAATACACATAAAAGTTGAAATAAAACATAAAAATTTTATCTATTTAAGAGATACTTAGAAAAGGTACAACACATCGTATTATTTCTTTTATAAAGGACGGCCGAACCACTCGCTTAATAGACAGTATCAAGCCAAAGATCTTAAGTAAATCAAATAGCCCCATGAATGGGGAATGAACCCCGGGATTTTCACTGAGTTTTCTACAGATGACTATCACAATGGCCGGGGATCAAGGCAACTTATCTCCGAGGAGGCCAAAATGTTCCTTAACGCTTATTTAAGTTGCTTCAATTTCCTGTTATAAATACCGATAACTTTATTACATCAGCTACATCAGACATTAATATTTAAAAAACGCTTATAGAAAATGTTAGTAAAATTTTAAAGCATTATCCAGACGTTCAAGAATATAAACGTATTAAAATTTCATACAAAAGTTTAAAATGGACTAAGTTAAGATCACACTATAACACGTTTAACTTCTAGTCATTTAGGGTTTATATAACGCTACGTTGATAACTCAAATATAACAAAAATTGTAACAATCATACACACGCCAAGGTATTGCTTTATTAGCTAGACACCCATTCAGGGTTATTTACAGTTAAGAGAAAGATAAAATTCTATAATTTTTCATTTTCCAATTATCAGGTTACGGTTTTGTATTTTACGATTTTATGTCTTACTTCTAAGATCCCATAAAATTTTAAGGATACCATTGCTGATCATTTTTGTCAATTTGTTGCAATAAAAACACAAGCACTCTAGAATGAATTCATACAATCAAATTTACATTTTTATGGTTCTTAAGCACTCAATAAAAACCGCAAATATAAAAGACCTTTAACAGCCTAAAATCTGTAAAAGCAAAGTGAAACCGTACGAAACCCCTTTCTGTTAGGCGAAACATTCACCGTTACTGGGCTTTGAAAAACAACAATGCCCCGCCATACGTATGTATGAGGATACGCAATATCCTTTAAAAGAACTAGTAGCTCAGACCTAAGAAACATATAGAGGCGGAATTTTGCAACGATTGTTCTATAATAATATTTTTAAATTCGTTTTTTATAAAAAAATATAATAAATGTATATTAGAAACATTTTTGGTAATAGAGAAAATAAGTTATACAAAATATTTATATTTCTACATAAGGTTTTTTTATACAACACTAACCATTTTACGTTTCAATATGAACTAGTTTAACAATTTTGCAAATTCAAATAAAACATTTCAGTAGTAATTAATTGCCATAAAACGTTTCTGTAGGCATTTGCCGTATTTTATCAAGTCTTTGCAGAACCCCTCTATACGGAAGAGCCACGCTATTTTCGTGTTTCGAGACTGCAAATGGAAATTCATTTTAATAGTGAGCTGACGTTTAAATACACTGGTATGTTACATTTGCGTAACGTGCAACTCTATTAATGTATATATGTATGTATATATATATATATAGAATAAAACATCGTCGTGACACAGTTGGTACATTTACGGATGCAAGCTATGCAAATCCCACTCGAGGATATGTTCAGGTTTTAATTGTTTTTCTAGATGTGTTTGCCTTGATTATCGCCATCCAAAATGCAATTTGTATACAGAAGACATAAGAAATTGCAGTCATATCACGAGGAACATTGCTTATCTGATTATGTACAGGAAAGTAATTATGGTTAAATATTTATCATACAGTAAAGAAAAAAATTAAATAATTCATAATAATTTATAAATTGAACGTATTTAATTTTAAAAATATAAATTTGTTATTTTAGAAGTCACCGTGGCACAGTATGGAAATACTAACTCTAAAGGCGATGGTTTTGAGTTTGCATATATTAAAATTATTTTCATTCTTTCTTATGTTAAGACAGAGCGTCGGTTTCGGTCACTCTAAACAAAAATGACCGGAAATTGGACAACTCAGTGTCTTAGCACTAAGTCCTTAATAATCCCTGCTATATACGAATAATACGTGAAGCTTAAAGAAATATTTTATACTTAAATGAATACCGGATTACTTATCAGTACGCAATTTACTACCCATATGCAAAAGCAATCTTGTTAGCTATAGTTGCCAGCAGGATATATTGTAAGAAGTAGTCGCATTCGTCTGATCTTCAGGCTTCGCTTTGAGAGCGTCAGTTGAGGGGCTTACATGAAATAGACTCGATTGTACCAGCGATATACTTATTTGTTTGTCATTGATCGTCTCATACATTTATAGGGTGCCATTGCGTAGCGAAATGTAATTTAGACAGAAGCGACACAGCATATTAAATCGTAACTTCGCTTATTTTATATGATGATATGCTTTTAAATCATAAAAAAACTATTTATAAAATCATATAAATATAATGAGATCTTTGATTTTCGCGATTTTTACAAATATTAAATCTAACTATTTTAAAACTCACTTACCTGTCTACCTGTGACCACGGACTACTATAGGGTGTCCCAAAATTAACGCAAGATTTGAATTAAATAGAAAATGCCATTTTAGTCTTTTAATAGCGAATGAATAATGAATACAATAGCAAATGGCGGCAAAGTCAAATCTTGCGTTAATTTTGGGACACCTTTATAAAGTGTTCGAAGCGTCGGGTTTCCAAAATTGTACCTATTTCTGAATACTAAAATATACGCGGTTAATCCGGTTAAAATAGTGTCATTTAATATTATTTAGATATTTTCACGTCATTATAAAAACATTTTCAGCCTTTTAATATTTTGAACAATCAATGAAGTACATAAAACAATAAAACATTAAACAATAGGCCTCACACTAGCAGTATGAGAACACGCACGATGCGTTGACAACAAAAGGGTTACGATTGCTTAATGGACAGTGAAGGCTGATATAGGAGTGATAAATCACCGTTGTGATTACCAAGCCATTATCTAAAATCCAATCTCGAGGGCGACAAGTTGCAGAAAGTTGATGACGTAATTAAGCTTGACGGAACATGCTTCTTGTTTAAAAGGAATAGGAAACCAAATATAGTTAAAACTTTTCTTTAAAAAGTTTTAATTTTATAAGGGCTGCTGTTAAAAAAATGGTTATTAAATATAAATTTGAAATTAAACTAATTATATTATATTATAACTTAGATACAAGTATTAATACTTGTTTTAAATATGACACACGTGAGACTTAAACTGCCCACTGTAACCTAGTACATACCATTATGTATGAATTAAGCACTTAAATCTTAGCAAGTATAAATTTTTTTATTCTTTCTAAAGTGCAAATGTTTTTAGGCATATCGGTTGGACTTGAACGTTAAAAAAAATGAATTACTTTTTTTGTTGAACGTCACAACATACTAACTTAATAACTAACTTCCATTGGTGTACATAAATTTAAACTTATATTATTCACGTTCATTATCTTTAAAGATTGGTCATAAGGTTGGTTTTTGATTAAGGGTTATGGTATCAGTGAAATAATTAAGCTCCACAAAGTTAAATCCACTATAAGAAGCAACTTTGAAGTCAATGCACCAAATATATCACCAAAACACAAAGTAACACAAACCTTACTACTCCATGCGATCGTCCTAAAAATTTAACGCCATCAAGGCAAAATAGACCAGATTGTCATATATTTCCCCCCGTTCCCTCATATTTATAATCTCAGGAAGATTTTTAAGCGATAAGGGCAGTGTCTAAATTCTTTTTCACTTAAATTGAAAATTTACATGTTGTCTGAGGCATTTTGTTAACTAGACCAAAAACAAAATTATGTGGTTTTTAATGATCTGGTCGAGTTTTAAATAGTGTATATCATGAAATGAATTATTGTAAAGCGTTGACTTAAGTGGCAACATCCCTCTGAATATTTTAGTAATAAAGTTAGAAGCACAATTGACATGCATTAGCGGTGTTTCCTGCGTTTGGCCCGCGACGTCCCCGTCGCATCGTCACCGTCCGGAAATTCAATGGAGTTTCGCCTTTCTACTCCCTATCGAATAGCGACACTTGACCTAAATAACCGTGTTAAATACAAATACAGTTAGATATATTATAATTTCAGATAAAAAAATATGAAATATTGCATGTAAAATCTCGTGTAGTACAATATTTAATATTTCAAAGAAGTTAAATACACCAACAAAATGTCATAAAAATATTGTAATACTGTGGCGATCGAAAATCTTCGTATCGATAGAGTAAATTGACACATAAGAGTGGTAAAAGTAAGAAACTGCGCACACCAGCACTTACAAGCACTTGAAACGTGACGGAAGCTCTACGAAGAGCGACGCGTCGTGATCGCGTGCCTGATCAATAAGACTTCGAGTTAAATATTTGCACAAGGAGAATATTAGTGCGGGTCTTTAGCAAGCACTTTTATATCATTCGTGAGGAGGACGACACGATATTTTATATATTATAAATTTGTTATGTGTGTATGAATAATAATATACATTAATATTTCTTTCTTCATATAAAGAAAGTAATACTTTACTATCAACTATCAATGAATATATTACTTATTTTGAATTGAGTTAGGCTTTATTTTATTTCTATTTATTATTTATTTTTTTTTAACTTCACGCTGTATCCCGCATATACCAGGGTAGGCAGAAGGAACTTGAGAACTTATGTTAAAACTCTCCGTTCTCTTACAATTCCCCTACTTTCCTATAATAATATATATAAACTTTACTTATATTTTTTATAATGATTATAACGGTTTTTTAAATATTAAGATTATTTTTTTTTTAATTAATTACACAAAGGTATAAAAACAATAGTATCATACTGACTTGATACTATAGTATAGATTTACGTAACTATATAAACAGCTCAAAAGCTGCAACCACTTACGTGTGAATATTCGATTGTGAAGCGTGAAACCTCATGAACGCGCTTCTGATCGATAAGTCACCTAGTCAAATATTTACACAGGGAGAACATTAGTACCCACCGATATTATTAGTATTTTTATATCTAACGACGAAGATACGATAATTTTATCTCATTCATATATTATTAAGAAGACGTGATATCTTTTTTGTACTGTAAAGTTTCAAATGTATGTTGATGAAAATCCAAAAGCTTCTAGGTTGTAAAATATGTTTTAAGAGCATAATATGTTTTAGATATAATAATAAATGTGATTTTATCTCCCCACAATAGTGAGGGTGTATATTATATACGACTAATAAAATGTCAAATACTATATCGTGTTGAATTGTGTATGCATTGTGTCTAAAGCGAATCAAAACCTTAAAACAGCATGGAATATTTTTAAAAATAGGAAAAGTAGAGATCGAAAAAACGCATATCTTACATTTTTTTTAAAGAATAAAAATTATACATACATACATACATAGCTTCACGCTGTATCGCGCATATAGCAGGGTAGGCAGAGGGAACGTAGTGTTAAGACACTCCGTCCCCGACTTCCCACCGAATTGAGGCATTGCGTGCTGAGCGGCGGAACTCAATGCCGCGCTTTGACTTGTTACCAACCCCAGGAAATGAAAAAATCTATTTCCTGGAGTGGGAATCGAACCCACAACCTGTCGCGTTAACAATCGCACGCTTGTGCTTCTGCGCGACGACAGGCATTAATAAAAATTATAATTAACATTTAAAAAAAAAAACGACTTCATATATGTACTAAAAAGCACTAAAAAGCACTAAAAAGTTATATTATTGCGAATAACTCAATACGACTTGTCTAATTTGACCTAAATTTAAATGGGACTATATCAAAGACATTATTCACCCAGTAAGAAGTAATGCGGAAACACACAAAAAATAATGTAGCCTATTTGAGAACCTCCTCCGTTTTCGAAGACGATGAATAGACATACGACTTTCTGTTCTCACTTCTAAATATTTAAGAGTAAAAGTGTTATAATAGAGTGGAGGAAAAAATATTGTGTAATAATTTGTTGGCTCGGTGGCGCCGTGGAGTCTCTGAAATTGGCGCCAGACATCCGTTTCAGCTAGCAGCTCAGAAACATCTTCTAAATCAATTTCATTATATGTCTATTCAAAATATTATTTCCACATTTGCTTACAAATTCAATATTGCCTGTTATTTCATAATTTACAACAAAATCACATATAATAAATTATAATTATATCGATTTTTCCTATAAACCATTTTAAATGTAATAGAGAAATTTCTATATACCCATGCCTTTAATAAAATTAAAATATTTTAAATTATTGAATTATTCTTGCCAAATGTTGAAAGTTCAAATTCCGCAAAGATCAAAGTTAAATATGAAATTTTGTTACAATTAATCAAATACTATTCATATTATTTATTTAGCACTTGAAATTGATGTCATGAAACAAAAGTTTTCCCCTTTCCCACCTATCCTTTCCCCAAAATGTGGTGGTTCCGATAGCGGACTACTACATTATCATAGTACATCTCTTGTGTTGTAGATGTTCATGGGCGAAGGTAACCACTTACCATCAGGCGGTCCTTCTGCTCGTTTGCCATCCGGTATCCATAAAAAAAAAAAAAAAAAAAAAAAAAAAAAAAAAAAAAAAAAAAAAAAAGATACGGCAGCAGAAATAATATGACAGTTTTGTAATGATACAGGGGAGGACATTGCGGTAAGTGGAGTTTCATTTTCTAGACCGCTCGGTTTGGTTCCACCATTTACCAATTAATGTTTTAAATAGAATATGAGCAGTCCTTTTGACTGGTTAGATAAAATATGGTTGTGTCCTTTACGCGTTCTAACACCTATTACATCCGTTATACACTTGTCGCTTTTATACATATATCGCTTCGCTCGCTCGCACAATCCTCGCTTGTAACGTACAAAAATGATCTCTGGATATAATGTGATTTTTTTAATAATTCCTTACAGCGCAATAATAATTTACATAATGTACAAAAATTAGAAAGAAAAAAAAATTATAAATCGCAGTAAATTACGAAAAGCTTTATTAAATTACATTCATTAAAGTTTTTAAAAGAAGTAGAAACATTAATTAGAACCGGAACAAAGTTCGGATTAAAATTTCAATAGGTATGGTATTTCACGTAGTACAGTCTCCGCTTTGAAGTTGGATTAAAGCCAGTGGGCACCGCCCTCTGTGCCACTGGTCACCGCAAATTAAATCCTGTCCTTACAAAGATTCTCATTATACGTAACAATTACTACCGTGCTTTGAGAGCAAAAAATTATTCAAACTTAATTAACGTTTATCATTTCAAATTGTAATCTGATATTCTAAAAATTATATACTATCTATATATTGTAGATTTAATTATTACAATTAGACTTAGCTGCAAGTATTTTAATAGTTTCGTTTCTTCTTTGAATCTTTTTCTTATATATCCATTTTGTTACTAACTATATCAACTTTATTAATAACAAAAAATAAACCTAGCACTAAATTTGAAATATTTTCCTTAACCTAAATAATTCTAACTGTTCTTGACTCATTAAGACATACTGAAAATCTATATCATCCTAATGTTATGTTCTGGTGAATAATACTTGAAATACATTTATGAACTTAAATATTAATGCCAATATACAAACTTGCCTCGTCATCTCCCCCTAAATTGTAATATTTTATTCGAATCGTTTTGTTTGTTAGATTTATAGCGCGTCCCCCTGGCGCCCGGCGCCGCGCCGTCCCGTCGGACAGACACACCGGCTCCGAGCTATCGATCTCCGGAGATGCCTCTAACACAATGCCATCGTCACAGTAACACGATTTCGAGTGGCTTCATAAATGAGGATAATTGTAAATTATTAGTATACGATGATACTTAAGTCAAATTAACATTATAAAATTAATAAGCCTATATATGTACTTTAACAATAATATTCTAACGTATTCTCCAATGTATAATATTTAATGTCCATCTCTAGCAGTGGTTTTCTATGTCTATACAAAATATTGCTCACTATTATGTTTATGTTAAACATCCTTTTAACAGTTATTAACAATCCAGTAATACCCCTCAGCGTAGCTAATTGGGCGTCTCGCCGCAACGGGACCACAAAAGGACTACCGCTTGCTCATTAAATTTAATCAACAGCCACTGCTTTTATATTTCAACAGTTACTGATCAGTAACATAACACCAAATGTCTTTCAATTATGAATAGTATTCAACTACGCAACTCCCATGTAAATATATATCAATTTACCACAGCTAATTATCTCTATTTTATCAATAACAATTTTGTTCGTCATTTTTTATGTTTACCATTTGCTTCCATAAAATGCCTAAAACTTAATCGTAACGTATTTGTTAAAAAAACATTGGTTATAGATTTTAGATTTTTATATTTAAAGAATATTTTAATTATAGAATATATATAATAATAAGGGCACTGCCATTTTTTATTTATAATATATAAATAATAGATCAGTAAATCAAATAACTCATATTTTCTATATATTAGGTGGATATCCGGCAAAAGATCCGATAAACCGATATCCGGCAATTTTTTTGACTAATGACAGGATGTGAACTAGTGATTGTGCTGCGAGGGGTGTAAATTGAGGTCATATATATCTATAATAATACACAATATACAATATTATTAAATAAAATCTAAATCCAATAGACCTTCTTTTGACGGATGGTGAAAGACTACCATCCGTCAAAAGAAGATCTAACTTAGTCTGTCTGTAAATTAATTCAGTATATGTCATAAATATTTTACATAATCAGTATTTACCTTATTAAAAATATTTACGTACTTTTCAATAAGTAAAAGTGATTTTTAATTTTCTCGCCTGATCAATTGTTCTACTGATATAGGTTTTGTATAGGGTGAAATAAAACAAAGTGGCTGAGAGCAATTAATTTAGGGGTCCGTTGTGCAGCCTCCAGCTATGGACCAATCCAGTAATTGTCGACGGCAATATTCAAATGGCGGAAACAATTAGCGTGAGTGCTGTATATATATTTAGCTGTCTACCCTAATACTAAGAACGGGTGACAACTGATGAAAATTAGATCTCACTAGATTAATTACTATGGAATTGTATCATAAGAGTGTCATTTTTTATAAAATTAAATCTTGGATATGGTTATTGATCAAATAATGTGAAAAGCTTAGTTATAGAACGCTCGATAGCGATGTAGAGATATATTTGTACAATACGATAAAATTTTAAAATCACTACAGAATGGATTAAATTAATAAGCAATAGAAGTATTTTGTCACTAAAACATTAAGTTTGTTATGAAAAAAAATATGTTATATGTACGATTTTCCTGAAACGTTCGATTATAATTTAATATGCGAGCCACACACATAGAATAGCAGAAAATATAATTTAATAACTATATAATTCCTTATAATTTTCTAATTACAACTAAAACGAACTAAAAACAGGTAAAGTACACAGACAACGACGATACGAATAAAGACTATTATAAATTTATTAGCTGTAGCGCTTGGACAGTAGTCAGAAGCACGGGTTCAAATCCTACATTTGGAACATCAAATGTTATCATCATATTTTTAACTACTTCTTAACTTTTCAAGAAGGCAGGCGAATCTAGTGTTTGCAAACCGAAGAACGGTGATGTTTTAAATATAAACAATCAAGCAGGTATGACTCCAATTCGCAACTTAAATAACAAATTTTAATTATGGCATGACGCTATAGTTTATTAAATAGTTCAAATATTTATTAGTCTCCAAATTTCCTCTAAAATCCGCTTACATATTTTTTTCTAGTCCACGCTTTTGTCCCGCATAGCAAGATAGACAAAGAGAACCTAATGTTCTCCTCTTTCCACACTTTGTCTTACAAATTTGGGAAAATGAAATTGATCATATTTAATAATTTTCCCCTCCGAGTGAGAATCGAATCCACAATCAAAGCGTTTACAGTAAGTGCTGTCCCACTGCGCCACGATGGTTACATCAAGAAATTTTATTTACTATGTTTTTTTTTTAACCTGAGCGCATTTTACAATAAATCTACTAATAAATTTTATTTTATCAACTTGACGTTTCGTCAACAATTTTGAACACAATCTTATACAGAAAACTATACATCTCGTACTTATAATATGTATATCATACGATTTTAAGTCTAATAATTGATGGGTAGCTCCCCCTTTTAGCTCGTTGAAAATCTCTTTTGTGTATTGCGATAACGCTACAAAGCCTACTAATGTCTTTTAAGGACTTAGTGATTTAAACGGACTAAATAATGAACTGGCTACCCTTACCCCGTTACGCAATTTAAGAGCTTAAAACGTTAGGGATTCCTTCTACAAGAAGGTACTTAATATCAATTCTGAGAAGACTATACGTTACTTTTAAATTCTAATGGCTTTTAAACAATCAACATATAAATACTCGCAAATATTTAGTTTTTTTTCGGAATAGACAAAACTAAGGATCTCTCCGTTTTCCAGTTTTTGTAATTATACTTTGTACTGATTGGTGGAAAACGTCGCCGTTTCTATCTAATTAAGTTGGATTTGAGTAGATTAGCATTAGATAAGCTACTTAATAGGCCTACAAAACATCTTGTAGCGAGCTATTAGGAAGTTGCGAGCCCACAGCCTAAAAAGTCCAATGAGTATAACATTTGTCGCCCGTAACCAGCCAGAGTGGCACGCAAGAGCTATATTCTCGAAAGTGTGCCAGTATGCATAACAAACGGAAAAGCCATTCACGAGCGCGTTCTTACTGATGAAACTGGTTGGCATCTTTGGACTTCCTCAGTCATCAACCATACAGATGTTGTGTCTAAGGCATTTAGCTACATTGCGTAAGCCCATCTAGGGGGAGACGAGTCACCGTCCTTCAAGTATCCACCATAAGGCTGTTTGAAAAGGCGATACTCTGTAGTCTCATTCAACACTCTAGTTGTCTCTCTATCAAGACTTCATTACAGAGACTCATTTTATTTTACTAGTTTGTAATTTGCCCCGGTGGCCATTTCAAAGCGATTACATGTTATTACTCAGATGGATAACGACTACTGTCATATTAAAAATTTATTATTATCTCATAGTATCGCATATAAGACCTTATTCAATCTGTCCCAACGAAAGCCTTGCAAAGGACTCGACCAATTCCTTCTGATCCCTAAAATTCTTAAAGTCTTTCTTAAATTCTTAAACTTTTCTTCAATACCTTAGCACAGTTGGACAATGTACATGTAAAGGCGAGCTGTTACTTTCATAGTTCGAAACGTTACCTCTACATATCGGTCGAACCGAAAGTAGGGAACGGAGTGTCTTTAGCACTGTGTCCCTCTGCTTATACTGTTACATATAGGAGATGGCTGAAGCTAAAAACACGAATAGCTATATTACAATAGCCTAGAAAGTAATTTGAATCCACAACATAAACATCGCATTATAATTACATAACAACTTCAAATTTTATTCATATTTAAATTGCATCTTCCTCAAAAATAACAATTGACTTCCAACATTTATTAAGATTTATTTTTTTCTCGTCACTAACATATAATATTGGAGTTATCCATTCTATGAAACATTTCTATCTTCTTATTATTTATTAAGCTCTCTAAAGTTACAAATACTGAATTAAAATATCTTGCAAAATCAAATTAGACTAAGCGTTACAAAGATAGAGGGCAGAACTACGTTACATAAATCCGGATTTATTGATATTTGAGGCCATGATGATGTGTATTCACGCATTTATATACCTAAAATTTGTATAACGCGTAGTAGCGTGTCTAATATTTATTTTAATGCTACAATATGTTACTAAAGCAATATTATAAATAGTATTGGCATTCTGTAATTATTCTTCATATAAACTCTGTCCACATTATTTTTGTGAAAATGAGTTGATGATAAGTTTTGATACTTTGGAAAGGTGAAGTGTTAAGACACTCCGTTCTCTTAAGATTTCCGTTACCCACTTTCCGCCGAATTGAGGCATTACGTGCTGAGTGGTGGAACTCAACGCCGCGCTTTGCTTTGCTACCAGAACAAGGAAATGAAAATACTAAACATTACTTATTATAAATATTTAATATTTTCATTTCATGGAGTGGGAATCGAACCCACAACCTGTCGTTCAGTACAGTTCACGCTTATACCTCTGCGTCACGATAGGCCTTACTTTTACTTCTTTACTAAATGTACTAGATTAAGAATTGAAGATCATAAAAGTATGATAAAATTTTATTATTTTTCATTTTATTTCAGATTGTAGACATGTGTGTGTATCTACAAAACACAAAACAACGAGTGGTTCGCATGACGACACAAATCCGGATCTATCTATTTGTTATCAACGTGGAGCAGTTGCGCGGCGCCCGCGGCCAGGGCTGCGATACAAATAATCGCATTACTTGGGCGTTCACTCCATTTGATACTGGGCCTAAGACGATTGTATTTTATCTGCTTTTACCGTCATTTAATTCAATACAGTTAAATGATTGATTTTTTTTCATATGGTTATTATTTATGGCATACTAATTGATTTGCTTAAATATTTACTTAAAAAGTTCTTTTGTAATTGCATATGTCACTAGCAGCCGTAACATGTTTCATTTAAAATTTGCTATCCTTTAATAATTTACAAGAAAAATATCTTGGTAGCTAATTAATAAATGTTAACAATTAGTTATTTAATTTAATCGTGTTACTACGATCGCATCAAATAAGCAATACTAAAAATAGTGAGTGGCGACCCTATACTGCAAAGTATTCGCTGAAGGCATGTTCATGATTTCGCCCTTATTTTATTTCTATTGCAACGAGTATTATCTGCTGTCAATATTATTGACGATCGTCTAACAATTCGCAACAAATCTAACGAAGTTGCTTTAGTTTTCTTATTTCGATGTCTGTTAGTGTATTATTTATCTTAAAATATATAAACAGAAAATCCTTACTAATATTATAAATGCGAAAGTAATTCTGTTTGTCTGTCTGTCTGTCTGTCTGTTACGCCTTCACGCCTAAACCACTGAACCGATTTTGATGAAATTCGGTATGAAGATAGAACTGAACTTTGGAAAGGACATAGGATACTTTTTATTGCGAAAAAAATGGTAGAAGAGGTTGAAATAGGGGATGAAAGTTTGTATGGAAGTTCCTTATTGTCAAACATAAAATCATGTAAGATAGTTCAACTGTTTACAACTTTCACACTTAATCCACTTAACCAATTTTGACAAATAGTCTAGACCTTGGGAAAGACTATAGGATATTACCAAGTCACGCGATATAACCGAATTCCACGCGGGCGAAGCCGCGGGCGGAAAACTAGTATAATATAAATAATTTGAAATATTCGACTATATAAGTAGGTATTGTGAGATATAGGTAAAACGATTCAGAAATACAAAAAGTCAAAGATAAACTGAAATAAAATTAATGTTACAAATTAATTTTGTTCGTCTGCTATATTTTTAAATATAAAAAATAGTTCTGTATATGTGTCTATAGATACATATATGTATTATCATTGTGGAAATTATGTTTGATATTCGATCCCTGTGAGTATTCTCACACTTGATATGAAGTAATCTAAATTAATTGTAAATGAAGAAATACTTATCCCACACAATCTAATAAAGCTTAAACGCAGACCCTATGTTATCAGAATTATTAATTATAATAATGATTATTTCAAATCAACTAGTACTTAAATCAAACGGGGCTCACGATCAGCAACAGTATAAAGTATCGTTGAAAGAATACTTGCTGTTTATTTTAATAATATGAAAAACTACTCGTTTTTTGAGATATGTAGATTACGCAAAAAGTAGTCGTCGTAGTGAGTCCCATGACGATATTAAATATTCATAAAATATATTTTATGTCATAGAAGAACCATGATATTCCATATCTACCTTTTAGAGATCAGATTTTCAAAAATCTAATAAAGCTTTTAGTACAATACATAATTTACATCTGTATAAATTAGTTAAATATATCTAGATAAATGTGTTACAAAAATATATATAAGTGCAACATGCAAAACCACGTACTTGAGTAGAAGGGGTTTGTTAGCAAAAAGGCCAGAGGCCTTCTCTTTCGCTGCCTGTAGCCCCTGCATTGCGGAAGCCCGATATTCTTCATGTACCCACACTCATAAGATGTTAACACCTGTAAAAATATTGCTATATTTTAATTTATATTTAAAGAATTGTCTTAACGTTTAATGTGAAACTCTTTAATCGACACAGCAGGAGCTGTATCTAAACATTAATATAGGGTGTCCCAAAATTAACGCAAGATTTGAA
>JAKGSA010000089.1:253089-307019 GCA_033558755.1 Philaethria dido | reverse complement strand
GTGGTCGCGAGCCAGACGGAGGACGAACCTCCTACCACCAAACAAAACACAAAGCTTAATTTATTAAGTGAATAGTTTTTTTCGCCATTAGGTAAATTGTTCTTTAAATTGTCTTTTAATTAATGATTTATATATTTGAGAGGTATTTTATATTTAAGCAATATGTGTAAATCTACTACTTATTCCTAACGTCGCTGTGGCGCACGTTTTTATATTGTACACAACTTTTTGGCATTACCACTTTGACTTCCACACTCTGTTAAGATATTAATCGAGCTTCGGCACAGCTTTAAATCACTAATTTTATACTAATTCGATTTTATTATCGCTGTAGGGTCTCTGGAACCCTTTTTTATATCGTGCTGCGATTTCAAATGAGACGTTCTAATTTATTTAGAAATACAATTCAGTTTTAGAAATTATCCATGTTATGAAACGGCAACTGGTTAAAATTTAGAGAGATTAAAGTTTTTCATACATTTTAGGCTACAAGAAGGCAAGACTTAGATGAATTAAACAAATTACTTCTTATCTAAATATTTTGTACGATCTAATAAAAAAATTATTATTGCTGATATTTTTTTTTATATATTTATTCTGATCACTACGGACACATGGTCCGTAACTTTTGTCACCTTTCACTATATTTTCATATTACTAAACTAAGCTTAGGAAATACCTTTTTTTTTCTAAAGAGAGTGCAAGTATTTTAGTTGCCTACTTAATATATTATTATTACTTATTGTAACTAATAATACTTTACATCACTCAATATTACTTAAATTAGTAATTATTGCCGATATTAGAAGTGGCAAATTTTATTAACCATACTATATAGGTACTTATATTCTTTAACAAATATTATTTAAATATACTTTATTCAGAATTATAGTTTACTCAATACACTATCCGGTAATTGTATGGAAACACATTTGTATTTAAAAGTATTGAAGTAATAGGGGAAGAGCGGGTACCCCCGAACGGCAGGTAGCCCCGGACACCTCGATTTCTAAAAAAGCTAAAGGCATTGCTTAAACAAAGAGTTATAGTAAAGATGCCTTTTCTAAAGTAGATACAAATGTATTTTGATGTGCGGACGGTGACGGTGAGAAAATTAGTCGTGAGAGAATATTTTAATTTCGCGTAAAAAAATTCGTCGCTCGTGTCAACTTTCATCGGTGGCTATTAAGTACAATAATTAAATTTTTCTACTTGTCTGCTATGCAGGGTTTTAGTAAATTTTATATATTAAAAGATTGTAATAGTATTTATAACAATTCTTATACATTTGGAGTGCTGTGTTCATAAACGTTGGATGATAGCGGGCGGGTAACACCGGACACTATGCTGTCGGGCACCCCCGGACACGGTTCTTACTCTTCTTCGAACTGCAACTAAATGTAATTTAGCTTATTTATTGAGAGTACTTCAAGTGGTAACACAATATATTAAATATATCTGCAACTATAGTAATAAGGTAGGTGGAAGATTTTATTTACAATTTCCGGATACTTTATTGTCACAATATATGTTTTGTTGAAAAAATGTAATATAATAGTTCAATGTTTGATTAATATTAATAAAGGAATTCCCAATTTAATATGAAATAACACAGAAATATCCTGTGTTTTTATTTTTATTTCCGTTTCATTTAGTTGTCCGGGGCTACCTTCCCTTCCTCTATATGAACAACATCTTTTTTTGTATCAAATTTTACCATACTCAAAATGTTTTTTTTATGCTTTACGCTTTATTCCTTATAGCAGAGTAGACAGAGAGAAAGTTATGTCAACAGTTGGAGACACTTTATGTTGAGTGGCGGAGCCGACGCTGCGCTTCGTTTCACCAGAGCTGGGAAATTAAGATAATTTGAATATAATCACTCCTCCGAATAGGAATCGAACTCACAATCACACACGATTACAGTTAAACGCCACTGCGCCGCGATAAGCCTTAAATCTGATCTTGAGTTGTATGGAAATAAATTTACCTACTTATTTAAACAGTATTTTTCTATTTTTCTGCTTAAATAAATATAGTTATTACTTATAATAATAATAATAATACAAGCCTTTATTTCAGAGAAATAATTAAATTATAATGATACATAATTATTAATCTAAATCTTAAATGACATCGACACCTTCCTCTGTATGCCCTGTTTTGGCAAAGGCCTCCTCCAGATCCTCCCATTCTAATCTATTATAAGCTTTCCTTGTCCATAAATTACCAGCTATGTTCTTGATCTCATCCTCCGAACGTCTATATTGTCTTCCCCTTTTTCTCTTTTTATCTCTTGGGTACCAAAATAAGATGGTCTTATTCCACTTTTCAATACCTCTCATGACATGTCCAGTCCATTTCCATTTAAGTCCTTTAACAGTAGTAGTTACGTCTGCTATTTTTGTAATCTTTCTTATGGTCTGGCTATGATCTCTGTTCCTTTTTAATATTCAGCATACTTCGTTCTATTGCGCGTTCACATGTTTGTAGTTTCCTTAGGTGAGCTTTTGTAAGAGAGTTATTACTTATACATAATACCAAATAAAAATACTACGTAACCGTGGAGACTCTAAAACAGAAATACATCTAACGAAGCAATCATATCATATTTGCGACTTTTCAAAGCACCAATTAGACGAGCTTAGAGAACTAAGAAGCTTTACTAACGGGAATATAAACAGGTTTTATAATATCTTCCAATCATAACTTTTTACATAAATAATTTTTAATACTTATATTATATAATCAATAGTTTAATTACATGTTATTACTATTACTTGGATAAGATTTTGACAGAAAGAAAAATATATATCGAAATAAACATGCTCATATATATATTTTTTTCTAAAACATTGTATTTAGTACCTATATTAAATTTATAAGTATTAAATTGATATTTGGAATAATGATGAATTGGAATATACATATATCTGGAAATATAAAAGAGTCAATGTCCAATTAAGCCGTATTTCTTTTGAAAACAACGTTAATTGAGATATTACTTTTCAAACTTGTGTTCAAAACATTAAAGGAGAGCCCGCGGACATATTAATATGAGCTCGTATTCATCACCATGGTATTCAGCAATGAACAACCGAATATAATCTCTGCAGGGCTCTATGGAAAAGTAGTCAAGAGGGGAAAGGGGGACTTCGGAACAACGGCCTCGTTACGCTACTTCCGCCGGATGTCGCCTCGTGATGCATTGTCGTCACCTCGGAGGGGGTGGACACTGATGTTTTTATTTTCATCACAAATATCAATATAATGCTTGATATATTTTTAATGAAGATGAGAATACAATAAACATGGAACAATTATTATTTTAACATATAATATTAAGATTGATTATTTGTAGTAAACATCGGATACTGGTGAATAACGTTATAAAATTAAAAAATTGCGCCGTCGAGGGTCAGATGTGGAGTGTGGCGTATCAGTGTGGGTTCATATTTCTATTCGGGAAGGTATAATTTACGCTTAGTATAATTCCGGGGTAGTTGACCATATAAGAGAGATGGCCTATCAAAAAGAAGTCATGTAATTGTCTACTAGATGTTGGTTGTTACATTTTAATTCACTTCACGTCGTGCGTAGAAGTTAAAGTGAAGTCAATATTTTTACTAAAAAATCATCAAAAAGTATGTATGTAATAAAATTACGTTCCTTTTTTCGTGTAGTGTAAATATTTCTTAGATCAGTGGGGAACGGACTTGTTGAAAGAGAACGGAGTGTTTTTACACTAGGTTCACAGGTTCCCTTTGCCTACCCTGCTATATGCGGGATACAGCGTCAAGTTAAAAAAAAATCTCACTAAAACTTGTTACTTTTATGTTTATTATGTCGTAGTTGATTATTTATATTGACTTTGACTTTATATAGAAGCTCTATATATAAATCTCATATATAAAGCTCGTGCATCACTAAGTGACTGGCTAACAAAGCATAGCTGAAACTTCCGTAGACACCTGAAATTTAGCTTCAGCATTAGGTTTATGGAAGCAATAATTCCGTGAAATTTCGAACAGATACAGGAAAATAGATATTTATGTATAGTTCAAGCAAACATAGTTACGGGCTACGACTAGAATAAAATATGCATGGTACATCACGACGATGTCGCTTACGCCTATATATTATTAGTCATGAAAATTAGAGACCGTACCCAGTACCTTTATGTTATATCTCTTAGCTCTCTCTCTTATGAAAACTTAGGTATTATTACATTTTAATTTTAAGTTAGGACCTAATAAAATATGCTACAAAGTAAATCTTAAACATCTAAGGGGAAAATCAATAACAGACAAGGGTGATGAACTGAAAGTCGTACAAATAATAATTACGCGAAATAATTACACATCTCAGACGTCGTCACAGCTGTCAAAGTGCGGGAAGAGTATAGGAAAGTAATAATGTGAATGCAACCAAGGTGTCTTTTCCGTCCGAGTCCCCTGGGAAATCACGGTAATCCGTCGACGCGTCGGCTAAATCTGTCGAATTTAGTGGTGGCGTTATGGTCTAATAGAAGGTTTTATAAAAATAAAACTGCAGATATTTTATATTACTTAAATATTATAATAAATAACCGCACTTAATATATTTTACTTAATGATAAATAACTAAAATTTTCTTATTCCGCCCGCGTCACAGACACAGTCGGACCAGACCAAGGAAATTCTAAAGAAAGGCAGAATATAAGCGTTCACAACAACAGCAGCAACAATGAATGGGAGTCGAACTTACAATCACATTATGCAGTCGGTACCGCACTAGAACGCCATGAAGGCATGTTGTTTCTTTTTGTTAATAAAATAATGAGTTCACAATCTGACACAGTTCATGTTCAATAAAGATCACTGAAATCAAAGAAAAAATCCACCCCACTTTGCATTTATTTATTAACTAATATATCTATCCTAAAAAAATATATAATAGTTTATACAGATCAAAATGGAACTAATTAATCTTAAATAACTATCGATTATATTTTATTTTCAAATTCGCATCCCTATAAAACCACGCCAGAATCCCGGGATCTTTGTGAATGGGCTGTGATGAATCATACTCGTTCACGTGGAACGATGTACAACGCATTAAAACCCTGATAAGTACCGAGAAAAGGGGTTTTATATGAGCTACAAGTTTATTTATACACAGAGTCAGTAAGTCAAATATTAAATAACACATCATTAAAAATTGAAATATAAGAACTAAGTTGGAGCAGAATTTGATTCCACAATTCTCAATATACATTCATCCTCGATTACTATAATATACTAATTATACTTTTTCGCAAATAAGTACCACATATTTTGTGGTAAGTTAACGGAAAAGTCGATAGGATTTATATGACTTTTATGTAGGTAAATAAAACAAAAAGGAAAGTTCTTAACGCTTTTTCCCTCATAGCAACCTAATAAGGTAAATAGCATGAAATCGAAAAGAACTTTCCGCCTGAAATCGAGATATTACATGTTGAGTGTTGGAACTTAACGCCACGCTTTATATTAAGTAAGATTAAGTTTTACTTGAACAATTAAAATAAATAAACTATCTTTTTAAACGGTAAATAGTAAAATGTACATGCATTGAAACCGTGACAAAAATATTACATGATGGTACAATAAAAATAAGCATGAAAAGTGCTGTTTGAATCGATTTCAAGAAAAGCAATAATTTCTTACTTTGTTCTATTACACATATTTTTACATAGATATGTGCCTGGAATAAAATTATTAATAAATTTATTAACAATATTGTAACTATGACACTTTCGCGGTGAAGTAAGAATGTCAGTTCAATTGGAGGAATTATTATATTCAAATTAATAAATATTCCATATTCCCGGTCGAGCGGGAATATAGCGGTTATTGATATAATAAACAAAACGCGGTATTGGTTTACGCCTTTCAACAGGCAAAGAGTTAAAATTTGAGGAAAATGGAGAAAGTAGTGTCTTAACCTTTTCTATCTGTATATTAGAAGGATTATTTAAATAGGCTATGCCGTGTTACATGCGAGAGATGTAATGAGATAAAAAAAATCTACAACTAACTAAAATTAAACTAAAATTTTACTTGTACGATGAGTATTTCACTTGTTATAATATAATTCTTTTGTTGAATAATGTTGTTGTCGTTGAATAATGGTGATAATTAAAAAAGATCGAATTAACAATATGTCAACGTCGTTTTGTACTTAGCTCTAATGAGGAAAAGTACGGTTTCAAGAGTTTTCTACCAACCAGACTCATAATTCTTCATTACCAAAGACCGTACCCGCAAACTTTGACGAGACGACACTCAACAAGCTTAACGATTATCCTATCATTCACCCTCTTATACATTTTCTTAGAGAAACTATCATTTATTTTAAAATACGACTTTATAAGCTTGTTTAAAAGTACTTCACTACAAAAGTTCTGAACCATTTGCGCATTTTTTTCCCTTCGGTTATAGCAAGCCCAAACTAATTTTAAAAATGTTTTTATTTATTCACGTTTATTATATCTCAAAATTCAGATCGTGATTACTTTTCTTTTTTTTTATACATATGTATAATATATTTTTATTTTATTCCCTACGGACATGCGGTACGAATAGTACCCATTTTTAAAAATTAAATTTTACATTTTTACATTACTAGGGAGTAAACTTATATAATTACATAGATAGTTTCTATAAGTTCCTTAACGAGTCTAATAGAGAGTCTAGTAGGTATTTCATAACACTAAATTGCTAACTTAATTCCATTAATTCTCTATTATAAACAATTACATTATTAAAAATAATTTATTGAGAGACATTTAAAAAAAAAACTCTACTGCTTGTTTTTTACAGCCGTCGATTACACCAGGCAATTTAAATTGAATGTCGGTCATGTTCTATTTATAATTTACTAGCTGTTACCTACGGCTTCGCTCGCGTGTTTAATGGCAGTACATACTACATAGAAAAGTGTATAGGACGTATGTATATGCGATAATATCAAGGCCTTGAAATAGCTACATATTCATTTTTTAGACAATCATGTCTGCCAAAATATTTTTTTTGAAATATTTATTTTATTAAGAAGTATCCTATATCCTTTTTAATACCTCTAAGAATATGTAATATGTATACAATATTCCATAATAATCAGTTGAGTAGTTTTGGCGTGAAAGCGTAACAAACTTATGTTTCCATTTATAATATTAGTAAAGATAATCAATTTTCTAATGTATTTGCCAAAATAGTTTACTGTTTTTTCCTTTTACCTGTTGCCAATTTGTCTAGTTAAAGAAATATATATGATTCATTATTAAAAATAAAGTATTGGACTTGTGACATAACGTGCGTTCGTAAACGTAAAATATTATTAATAGGTTGTTAAAATGTCTATACTGCAGCTTAAAACAAAAGTTTAAGATACGCTAACAGAACTCTCATTAAAAGTGACAAGTGATTAGGGAGACTCTCACCGTGGTATAGTATTTCCCATTATAGTTAAAAATTAGATAAAATTGTTGCTTTAGGCATGTATTTTTTTTTAATTACTCAAAATGATTATTTCTCAGGTTATTGTTTATAATATTGAAAACAGTTTTCTGTTTGTTTTCATTTCATTTGTTTATTTCTTTAATTATAGCGTACATACGTGCCAGTCGAGCACAAATCACTTCACTATCTACATATGAAGAACACACGAAAGAGGATTGATCGGTAAAAAAAAATTACAAAATGAGTATTTTCATGTTTAAATAGATCCAGTAGCACTACAGCGACTTTTTCCTTGTTTTTATTACTTGCCATTCTTAGAATAATCTTAGAAATATATTACGATATCTCAGAAGTATCTAACTCAATTTTTTTTTAAAACTTTAAAGTAGCTGATTGTACTTTTATAGTCTTAAATATTGTTGGATAAAAAAATAGTTTTAGGAAAGCAACTTGATCATCTTTAATCTGCATCACAGACAAATATATTACCAAGTCCACGTACAAAACCACTTATACGAACGAATGTATTTGCAGAGCTTCCATTAAAAGCTCGCACAAATTGCAATAAATCCGACACAAAGCTGTTTCAAGCACGCATCAGCAATCACTACGGGAATCCGTCATTATCATATCGGGCGCGATTGAAATACGGAAGCAGGGATAGCCCGGAGGCGCAGCGATATTGCTGTTTGCCTACAACAAATATTTGGCCGACTGGCTCGCCCCGCTACTTACTGGAGTTAAATCAATATTTAAATAATTTCAAACTTTGATTAATTTGCAGAGATATTGTTTGCAATGATGTCGTCAGATACGGATTATAACCAGATTGATATTTAAAAGAATTACATTTATATACCCACTTCATTTTTCTTTTAAAACATCGAGTATTATGTTAAACTCACTTTCACGAAATGCAATTATTTCAATCGTAGGTACATTAGAAATACTAATAAAAAAGGAAAACTTTTTACTATTCCATTTGGTTACCGCCGCTGTTGAAGTTAAGTAAGGAAGTGAATTGTATATTCAAGCAATGTTTCTCGTTTAATTAAGATTAATTAATATCCTAAGAGAAAATAAAAACAGTAAAAATAGATTACTTATTTTAATATAAATATATCACACATTTAACACTCTGATATTTAAACTGTGGCTATTAACTGGTTTTAGGGCGTGAATGTTTTATGTGCAACGGTGCCAGCATCCCGTCCCTTGGGAAGGGTACATACTAAACTCTACTAGCACTTAATTATGGGGAAGCAGAGACAACACGACTGAATATTAATTAATAGTATTCAGTGCCTTTGACAATCTTTTCTTTAGCTTTTAAATTGAAAATAAGGATGAGGAAAACAAGATAAGCAGATAACTGCATCTGAATACAAATTTTAAATATGTTTCAATAAGCATCGTCGGTAGAAATTCTAACCGGCACACTTAAGTCTTTCGGAGTAAAAGGAACAAAGCAATCCACAGAAAGAATATTCTTCTAAGAATTTAAATAAATTTTGCTATTAGGGTAGAATTGTGCATCCCGTTACAAAGAGGAAAAGAGGGCTAATAAAAATGCCGGAATAAAAACGTGCTATTTTAAAGCAGTGTCAAATGGACATAAACCCCTGTTTAAAATTCACTTCCGTGTTACAAATATGGTAGCAGGGTTACAAAAGATTTTAAATACTTACTGCTTTAGTAAATTGGCCATTTTACAAATACCAAAGAACCTTTTTGAAATTACTAAATTTACTTTTTCCAGCGTTTTCTTGCACGCTGATATTACTTATAGTATCTTTAATACGTACATACTAATTAATAAGTAAGTTTAGACTTTTTATAAGGAATATTATGACTGGCATTATGTGTGAATATCAAATGTAAAATTCTCATGTGTCAATATCAAATGTGAAATTATTTTTTCACAAGAGAATTCTAAGCTGATTATTTTAAATATATGCACATACTAGCCGCTACGCAAAGCCATGCGTAAAATAGACTTTTTACCGCGGTTAAAAAGAACATACGTCATTCTTCTTCTCCATCATTGTCTTCATAAATAGCTGATCGATCCGTAGCACTGTTCTAATGTATAAATCGGATAAATATACATTAGCAAGTAGCCGATAACCCTCTTCGACCTACCAACACAATCAATATAAAATTATAATATTCTTTACGAAGTTAAAGAAAGATAAACAAACCCTTTCCCACGTATAATATAGCATACATTTTATACAGTATATTAAAGTCAAAGTCAAAGTCAAATAATTTTATTCAAAATAAGAAGTTACAAGCTTCATTTTTTGAACGTCAAATAATTTACCACCGGTTCACTAAATTTAATGCCTCAGACCTGAGAAGAACCGGCGCAAGAAACTCAGCGGGACTATATTTTTTCTTTTTTTTTTTTTTTATATTCGACAATGGTTTACAATTCTTTATTATTGGCAATGATACCTTTGAAACAGACTGGAGCGGACTGGATTAGTATTTAGTATAAAGCATGTAAGCATATTTAGTGTAAAGCATATAGCATGGATAGTCGATATGGATGTATTATAAAATAACATGCCTTATTATACTTTTATCAATGTCGGATCACTAAGTAGTAGGTACCTTAATCGAAAGCGGCGATTCGTCACAGGGTCATACTACCATTAATTTCTATAGACCGAAAACCACACCGGACGCTTTTATAGTACTTTCGATAACATCAAAACTACATTAGGGTGTTATTTTTCAAAAGACTGCAACCTAAAATAAATGTCCCTTAAATATTTAGAAATATTATCAAGAAGCAACTATGTATGTATGAGCCTGAATATTACTACAAAAATAATATAAAAAATATATTTTGAGATTAAATGTATATTGTCAGCTGTCGCACATTTGTCAACAAAAATAAATTCCTCGCCCTAGAAATGTTTACATTAGGGATTTATTAACTTAGCTTTTGCCGCACCAAAAATTGGATCCCTCCATCATATGACAGACTCCGCAAAGTTGGTTTGGTTATAGTGTTTCCTCGACATCTTCAAATTACTGACCATTTCCGTCAATCTTCGAAGTTAACACAGAGTCGCTCTCGTAGTGTATAAAACGTGATTGATGAAGTAACCGTGAAAGGCCAAGCTCCTTGGAAGGTCAGTTTTCAGTACTATTAGTAAATAGTAATGTCAAGACATAACCGTTTTAATAAATGAACATCACCGGTTCGTGCCTAACGCATGTAGTTATAAATTTATATATTTGCCCTTCTTAAGAATATTTTGGCCTTGCAAGGAACGAGTCCATAAGAAGGCGATTTGACTCATTTTTTTATCATTATTTTACGGTATATGTTATTGGTTTTATTATATTTAATAATTAAGTTTTTATACGTGTTTGCTATTCAGAGTTTCGGTAAATATTTAAAGATTATAATAGCCTTTGTAACAATTCTTGTACATTTGGAGTGCTATGTCTAAAAACCGTCAGGTAGCCCCGGACACTATGCTGTCGGGTACCCCCGAATACGGTTTTTAGTGTTGGATTTCGCAATAATAATTAAACGACCTGCAATTTAATGTCATTTTGCTTATTTATTGAAAGTACTTTAATAGGTACAATAGTATGTTAAGTATTTCTGCAACGATAGTAATAACATAGGTGAAGTACCTATGGTATTGTTATCGTTTCAGAAATACTATACAAAATTCATGGCGAGAACCAGTTAAATAGGAAAATAAGAGTAAAATCAATTGACAGAAACATTTACACATAGAAAGTTAGTATGATAGAGTGCAAGTTTACAGCGAGACAAATGGCAAAGAGATATGATATACCACCAAGCTTACTTCACGATTGACGCGATATAACATCTGCACCATTTTAAAAATTAAGGAAAACAGAAGAAAAAAGCAATTAAAATAAACAAATAGAATTACAACAACATTATGGAGCTTAAAAGGTTTTAAAAGCAAAGGAAAATATCCAAAATCTTTCTTAGAGAAAAAAAGACTTAATGGATTGTTCGCGAAGAAAGATTTGATGAAAGTCTGAATGCCTTGCCAGAAATGCCAAGACTATGCCTGTAAAAACTGTGTTCATCAAATATTTCTTATAACTGTGATGTTTGCAAAGCCAAAAAACGATTGGGCCATCATTGATTTATGTGTTCGGGGCTACCCACCATTTTTTTAACGGCGAAATACTAGACCATATTATCAGCATCCTATATAATCGACACACCAACATCAAACAGTTCAAGGTTTCATTAATATAATTATATTCGGGAGTTGTGGGAACTTGTACGCTTTCATTTGACACGGCAAACTGCGTCCGGCTTTTCATACAAATATCCAATAAGGTCCGTCGAAATGCCAGAATACTTTATACTTCAAATTTTAAAACTACTGAACCGGTTTCGAATAAAACTTGAAATGATATTTTTAAATTTTAAAATGAACACTAAGTAATAATTTAACAGTAAAATAATATTAATGAATCTCTTTTCATTTTCGACAATTTAAAATAATGACATAAATTTTATATAGGTATATAAAAAAACAACCACCGTAACTGACATCTAGGCGCTGTGGTCAGCGTCTGACTGTAATCACGATTGGTTAAGGGTTCATTAAATAATTTTTATGTCCTCGCTCTGGTGACACAAAGTTTGACGTTAAGTTCCGCCGTTAAGTACGCAATGTTTCTTTCCAAGGTTTTCTTGTTCTTTATTTTGGGAGGTAAATGGAAAACGGAGTGTCTTGACACTAGGTAAAAAAAACTATATCAATCCCTTGCAAACTCATCGTTATTTTTATTTATTACTAGCGGTGCCCGCGACTTTGTTCTCTTTAAACATAGGATTTTTCATTTATTTTCATGTTACGTACTGCCATATTTGATTTTCGCTACGAAATATTCACTTTGCCTCAACAAATCTTTCTGGTTACAGTCAACCTTTTATCAATTATTAAGTCTGAATATTCTAATATTTATATCCAAATGCTTATTTGTTTAATCTTACTGGTGCAATTGTTCTAACCATTAAACATTACTTCTGTAACAGATGATGATGTGATATTTTCTTATTTTATGGTTCGCTCAAGTGCCTAAAAGAGACTGACCGCGCCATTCTCGTCCAAACGCTCTGTGACCGCTAAGTCTTATCCAGCCATGTTGAAATTTTTACACACTTATTACATCTTATTTTTGTTGTTAAAATTTCAGTAGAGAGATTTAAAAATATATACAATATTTTCAAAGATTATTTCTAAGAACAATCATTAAATATTTTGATATTTTTAAGTGGCAATCAGCACCAGGCGCGGGATTTGAGTTCCGCTACGTCAAAATAGTTTTCTAAAATTATTATGTAGCGGTTTTGTTACAATTTTTTTCTGCAATATAAAGAGTATATTTGAAAAAATTGGCTTCACATACAATTTTGTAATCGATATAATTTGAATGTTTTTTTTTGCTCTTAGAGATATTACTCTGTAGCCCTATATGAGTAAATTATTCGTTCGGTTCATACATATTCTATACTACAGTTTTAAATTTTAGAGTTATTATTTAACGGTGCCAACATTCATTAATTTCTGTCCAGTAGATTTTGCGTGATGCGCGTTGCATTTTATATGCGTTGGTTTTTTTATTTGGTATATTTTTTCATATTTGATATCTCTGATGGACACTTTAGGTCACTATTTTATGTTACCTTAAATGATTTCAGTCTGTTTGTTTATATGATATTACCTACTGGTAACTTTTTTTATATGAATGCCAAATTGATAATCATCGTATTTGGCATCCTATATAACAGAGTATATCCTATTATATAATACCCTATATAATCAGAATAAGTGGATTTTTAATTTTGTTTACCTATCTTTTTCTTTTTTTTTATTTCACTTTGTATCCCGCACATAGCTAGGCAGAGGAAACCAGAGAACCTACACTAGGTTAAGGCTAGGTAAGACATTCCGTTCTCACCTCACTCTCACTCTCACACACTCACTTCCGTTCTATTAATATATTTGTTCCCCACTTTCACGTTTCACATGCTGAGTGGCGGAACTCAACGCCGCGCTTTGCTTTACCAGAACAAGAAAATAAAAATTCTAAATATTTTTTTAATGTTTTCATTTCAGAAGGAACAGGCCTCAACCTATGTCAATGAGTCACACCAAAATTTTTAGCTAACAGCATATTTAAGTAGAAAGTAACTGAAGAAAATAGAATCTGTTTTTATTTTTTTTTTATCTTCACAAATGACTGAGATATTAAGCGTTAAAGTGCTGCCTCGGTCGCGCTACTGTGTGACGTCACGTGGCGATATACCGCTTGCATCTGCGATACCTATATATTGCCACGTGACGTCACCAGCCGATATCGACGGAAAGCAAATTTTTAAAATGTTCAAGCTTTAATACGCTGTAATTTTTGAAATCACAGCCCGATTATGATGAAACAAAAAATATTGTTATTTGCATTAACAGGCGCATTTAATATGTTAACTTTTTCAATAAGATTTAGATGTGTTGGTGTGACTCATTTACTATTTAGTTATCTAATGTATTATAATGTTTAATTAATTTTCTAAAGAATGTTAAAATAAATATCTACATCATTGAATAAATGACTGAAAAGAGACTGGTCCGTACTTTTTTAATAAAAACATTTACTTTGATTTGTTTTAACAATTTATCTATTTATCAAATATCAAACATAAGTTCTATAAATAATAAATCCATTTTGATAAGAACGGCAACATCACATATAAATTATATACCAAAAGCAATAAGAATAAAAGTAAAATACAAAATTCGTATATTAAGGGTCAACCTAGAGGATACTACGTAAAATAGGTGGGCATATTGGTTTCACTCTGCCTAGCAATATACGAATATTTGTATATCATGGTATGATAATATTTCCAAAAAATAAATTAAAGACTGTTTTAGTAATTCTTAAATGGAATATTTATTCCTCAAAATAATATATAAAATTTTACTGTAAGTAGTGGATGTTACAATAATTCGAAGTGAAAGGACGTAAGATTGGCACTACTGTAGAAAATTCATTAAAAATAATTGATTATTTAATATCGATTCCTACTAAATTCGATATTTTTTATATTTTGGTAAAACAAAAGCTGGCACATATTAAAATAACTAAGTAAATAAAGTAAAAAAACATTTAACAAAAATTACTAAAAGCTGAGTGAAGTGAGTTATGTTAAATAATCCGAACTTTCTAATCTAAAATCGATGGACAGAGCTGTTAACTGTCCATTTTCAAATGCTTCAATATTTGTCTCCTCTGTGCATCATTAAAACATTGTTTTCATGTGTTTCGATACATTGAAAAATGTTTATTTAGGACGTTAAAACAATTCAAAATAAAGTGTCGTAAATCGAATAGATTTGATGCATACGTTATTAATAAAAATTTGTAAGACACACAGATGACAAATGACAACACCAAGCAATAGGGATGTTGAAAATGAAAAAAATATCGCTATATCGATGTATCGATATTTATTAAGATATCAATATTAGCGTCGATATATCAAAGGAAAAATATGGATGTTATTGAAATTTAATCGATATATCGATTAAATTTCAATAAACACGAAAGTATTTCACTTATTCCGTTTTATTAGACAAAATTACAAAAATGTCAAGAACTAAAAGGCTATCTTCTAACTTTAAGACCTATTTAAGATATCAAACAAAAATAAATAAATAAATCAGATAAATCAATATTTATCCGGCAGTGAAAATAGAAAAGCTTTGCTTTTAACATCCTTCGCTGTCAGCCGGCTTCTATTGTTAGCTAGATAGATTTACGCTACTCTCTCTGAAGGTACAGAGGAAGTCGTAGGTATTAAGTATATAAGTGGTAAATTTGAAATACCATATAAAAAAGTAAACAATTAATGAGATTGAATTGAGGTTATTAAGGTATTAACACTGACAATGACAATACTTGCAAAATGGCAAAATTGCAAAATTCAGATGTCAATGAATGCAACGTAAGAAAACATAATACTCAACAGTCCTAGACAATATAGTTCGTTTTTGTGTTCGTTCCTATCTTCTACAGTTTCAAATTTTAGCGACTTCAGTGCCATAAGAATTAAAAATATCGTTTTCGATACAATCATCGATACTGGATATTTTCTATCAATATATCGTTACAAAATATATCGCCCAAAATATCGACATATTGAATTGAAAATATCGATATATCGATATTTATTCGACAAGCCTGCTAAGCAAAACCAAAATTTAATCTATAGTTACGGATCGCCATTGACATTCCGCATTCACCAAATACTGAACAGACTTAAACTACTTGTTTTTCATTTTGCATTTTGCAAATTTAGGCATAAGGTAAGTCATTCTCTTCCTTTTTTTTGCACTAGGGGATGAATTACAAAATAATAACGTGAACTTAAGTTATTATTTGCACAGAATATGTTTAATTATAATTATTGATTTGAAAACTGTATTTATTAAATAAATATTTACTTTTGGAACTTCCCATATGATTTTAGTTTAAAAGAAGTGACAACATTTAAAATAATATTCAGCTTAAGTGTCTAATTAAGTCGAAGCAGTAAATTTCAAGATTTACACATTCAAAAAATATACCCTCTGCTTTTCCGCCATTTTTAAAACGAATATAGAGAGCATTTGAAAAATATGCTTACTTCGACTTTTACATTTAAACCTTTCCGAGTTTTTTTTCTATATACAACATTTAAAAATAATATTACATTACAAAAAAGAAGTTCCTTAATATTGATAAGATATTTTATTACAATACAAAATAATTTCTCTCTGACTACCCCCCTAGGGATAAAGCGTGAAGTTAGGTAAGGTAAATTAAATTTATTTTTATGACAGGTAGGAATATGTCTGAGAGAGGTGCAGGAAGGGGGAGAGGGCGTGCAGGTCGAGGGGTAGCAAGTAGCGGAGGGCCGGCATCTAAGCGACCTGGCGAGCAACATGGGCTTCCTAGACAACAACATGGACCTCCTCAGCATCAACATAGAGCTCCACAGCACCAACAAGGACCTTCTCAACACCAACCTGGACCACCACGTCCACGACCTCAGCCTCCATCAGCTTGGGGTGCACCACCTGCAGTGCCTGCTGTAAGAGCGGGAATGCCAGCTCCGCCTGCTGGTAGGGCTTCTCATCGAACAACACCATCAACCCATGATCATCCCGGAGATGTTGATATACAGCAAAGGATGTCTAGCATGGCTATGAGTAAGTATATGTGAATATTATAGATTATTAATAAATGCTGAATTATTAACATTTTGTCACTTTAAAGTCTATAAATTTTGTAATAATGTTATAATGAAAGTATATATTTGTTCTAATAATGAAACTAATAACAAATGATGCTAATAGTTACAGCTAAAATATACTGCCACTCAGCACATAATGCCTCAATTTGGTGGAAAGTGGGAAATGGAGTGTCTTAACACCCTCGGCCTACCCTGCTATATGTGGGATACAGTGTGAAGCTATGTATGTATGTAAAATATACGCCATATATCATTTGTAAAAGAAATATACAGGATTCATTTCAGTTAGCATATAATAAATATGATGGTAGTCCTTTATGGTAGATATACTAAACATGTGATTAGTGTAATGCAACCTAGGCTTATTGGTTTGAGTACTGTCTGTGTCAAATTTTTAGATGTATGTTGTAGTACAACTAAACAATTATATATTATAAAACAGTAAGTGTCTAAATTGATAAAATTACATAAAAATAATAGAAATTGAAAGTAATCATTTTATTTGTCTGTAGATAGACAGAAATTCTTTATTGCACAAAGATGTAAAAGGAACAATACAAAATATGATACAGATAAGTACAGAGTGTGCAAATTTGGTCTTATTGCTGGTAGCAATCTCTGACAAACTACCTCTGAGGAGAGGATTGTAGTCTTATCGGATATGGGTTAATGCAAATCTTGAAAAAAGATAAAAACAAAACCTTATTAAAAATAATTTATTACTAACATTTTATTTATTTAGCTTTGATTTATCCTTACAATATCATTGGCCCATCTTTGCCTTTTTTCCAATGGCCAAACCACTTTGTTGTCTGCAATGTCTGTTGCCGTCTGTCTGTCTGACTGTCCTGGTACCTAGATACATGGCCAGCCACTTCCACTTCAGCATCATAGCATTTTGAAAAGCATCTTTGAATTTGGTTTTAATTTGTATGTCAACATTATGTGTTTTATCTTTTTTTCTAAGATTCAGTACACTACTTTCCATTGCATGTTGGCAAGATAACCTTGTTAGAGAATGTCCATGTCTGACTTGCATATGTCAAGGAGGGTAAGACACATGAGTCCATAACAATCCTTTCCAGTTTCAAACTGTAACTTCCTTTTAGAATTTCCTTTTGCGCCCAATATATAATATTATCTGGTCCGGGGCATTTTTCTGTTTTCAGTGTTTTTGCATGTCTCAGTGATAATACTCTTATAGGGTGTATAATATCTTGAGTTTGTTTCTCTAACACTACTTCATTACATGTTTTCATGTGTAATTGATTTTTCTGGTGACTTTTTATAAAGGTGGCTATAAAATTCTGAAGTACATTTAAGAATGTCTTTTTTGACCATCTTTTAGAAATTTGAATCCATGTCTTGTGTTGTTAGTTCCTTACTGGCCCGTTTCGTTTGATAATTATTTTTCTATGGTTGCTATAATCTTCTCTGTTAGCTTTTTTTTGAGTTTTTAAATAATTGTTTTAGTTCTTTTTCTTTTTGTTTTGTTTCTTAGTAACAATAATTTACCATGTCTACTTATAAGGTTCAGTTTTATGTTGCTTAATATTTGTTCTGTTCTCCAGTATAAAACTTTTCTTAATCACTTGTTCTAGTTTATTACTTATCGTTGGCACATAATTTTCAGTTATTAAAAGCTTGTAGCATTGCTAATTTTGAGTAAGTTTGTTGAGGAATTTAAATGTTTCTGAATGAATTTGGGTATTTAAAGCTTTAGTGAACATCTTAAGCATTCTGTGGTCTGATGGGAACTTTTTTAAGTTGAGTTTGTCTATGATTGTTATGGATTTTGGAGTGTTGCTGAGTATAAAATCGATTTCGTTCCTTGTTTTCTGACTGGGTGATATCCAAGTCCACCTACAAGATTGTTTCTTTTTAAAAAATGTGTTCATTATTTGTATTCATTAACATATTGTATGAGACATTCTCCCCTTTTTCAACTGATCTTGATTGTTCTATTTTTGGATTAAAATCTCCGACTACCAAGATGTTGTATCAGATAGTCCATGTGCTGTCTTCAGGTCATAATAAAACTGGAAAATTTCTTCTTCACTTGAACTTATAGTGGGTCAAATTTCAGCTTTAGAATAGCAATTCTTACAAATATTCCCAGAAAATTTACTATATTATTTCTTAAAGTTTTCTTTATTAAAAATCCTACACCATGTAAGCCTACTGTTTCACCTATTTAACATAGGATATAGTTTTCGTGTTTTTCTATCTTTGCCCCAATTTTTTAATTTCTGCTAGCCCTATAATGTCTTAATCTATATTTCCAATAGAATTATTGGGCTCTAGCTGTCTTTCTTTTGTTTCTCACATTGCTGTATGTTTTTTTTTATTGTTATATGATCCGCAATCAGTCAATGACTATGAGCAAATTTAGTGTGGGTATTATGCTTAACCAAGGTGCTTCCCAATGGTAGCAACCTTTCTTAATGCCTGAAGTCTAGCTCTTGAATATGATATCGTTTGAATGCTAGCTGATGTTAAGTAGGTCAGATGCAAGAATATTGGGGTGATTCCTTAGCTGGTTTTTATATTTTTCAGCTGAGAGTCTTATTTCATCTGCCACTGTGTTGACCTTTAATGCTTTATGTATTTCGGCATTTGTTATGATCCATGGGGTGTTGGCTGTTTCTTAGGATGCCATTCTGCAGGATTTCTCTGTATAATTGTGATGTAGGAATTGTATGCGCTCCCCCAGATTTGGAGTCCATAAGTCCATATTGGCTTGAGAATGGTTTGTATATTGAGTTGCGGGCCACTAACCAGTACATATTTCTGTATCGTAAATTGACTTTCATCTCTTTTTGTCTATGTGTTTTTTCCATGACAATTTGCGGTCGAGATGCATTTCAAAGTATCGGATAGTGGCATTTAGAAGTAATATAATAAATAAACAGGTCAAAAATTACTTTAATTCTAAAAGTACTATAAACTGTTTAAAAGGTTTACAATTAAAAGAAGAAAATTTAATTAAATAATACACTAGCGGAAAAAATTAAAGAATAAAAAATATCCAAATATTTCGAGGTCTTTTTAAGTGGCTGTATTTGCCTCGAAAATGGTCATACTGGAATTTAAAAAAAAAAAACATTTTAAAACTTAAAGGTTCTAGTTTTGAGATCTTAACATTTTTTTTTTCAAGCTATGTGTGTATTTTTTTACCAAAATTTTTCGGTTCTTTTTTGGTCTTTTGTAGACCAAACCCTTTTTTCCACGACAAACCACGTTTGTCGTAGAAAAAAGATTCCAACTTAACCGTTACTTGGATCGGACCACTTGTTTATCCAGCTTCAATTTGCTTCTTAAAAGTTCGATACAACCAATTCTCGCTGAGATATCGAACTTTGAATGAAAAAGGATCTTTTTGTGTTTAACTATCAATATCTCAGCGACTGCTCCTTGCACAAGAAACATAATAAAGGTTTTAAAATTTTGAATAAATTTCCCACAAAAATGAGCTATAAAATTATGAAAAAAAAAACATGTTCTTTCTTCTTTACATAAATCAAATTTTGCTACTTTTCCAAATACATATAATTTATATATTTTAATTGAACTACTTTATGCAACAGTCTTTGTACAAAAGTACAGCTTAAGCGAGAGCTTCCCTGTGAGGGGACGGGGTTGGAATACAATTCCCCTCCGCCACTGGGTATCGTCCCGTAAGAGGCGGGTTTCCCTGTATTTCGGTGGTAGGAGGTTCGCCCCCCGCCTGGCTCCATTATCATGTCAAAGACGAACCGCCAAATATCGTATGATGTGTTCCGGTTCTATGGCATGTAAGCCAGGATTTCCCCTTTCTAACCATCCTTTCCTCAAAATGGTGGTTCCGATAGCGGACTACTACATTGTCCTCCCCTTCCATCTGTTTCCTCTAGGTTGGCAACGAATCTACAACATCTCTGGTGTTGTAGTTGTTCATGGTCGAAGGTAACCACTTACCATCAGGTGATCCTTCTGCTCGTTTGCCATCCGGTATCCATAAAAAAAAACGATAAGCAATGTTTTATGGTGGCAGTAACATATAACAGTATACAACAAGTATTATTCTAAATAAACAAAACAAAAAAAAACTATAATAATTGTAGATTTATGAGTTCGAAAATTCATAAAGTCAAATCTACAAAATCAATTAAATTTTATATGTGCATTTTCAATAGAAAAGTCCTCCACTTGAATCCAAATGGATCATTTGACCCGCTGTGGTATATTTAGTGTTTCTTCATCTTATTCATTACCTTTGATTTTATTTCAATGTTGTTATTTACCTCAAGAATATAATGGAATAGTAAAATTAATGTATAATATCCTGTTCAGGTCAATCTCAACCAAGTGGAGAAGGTGGATCTACAGTAGTAGGCCGTGGATCTCGTAGAGGGGGCGGGAGAGTGTTACCCGAACAAATGACTGTATTAAGAACCCGTCCTGAGTCAGTTACTTCTAAGAAAGGTATTTTTTTTTTTGTTAAATATGTAATTTGTTTCAAAATTAAAAGGTTTCCATTATCTTGCCAGATAAAGCTTGGTTTTTGATACCATTATGATATAAAAGTGTTTTTTGAATTCTACTGCGAAAAGTGAGAAAAAATAATAATAAAATCATTTTTCATGCTAAGGTTCTACTGGGACGCCCTTGGATCTATGTGCCAACTACTTCGCTGTTGAAACAACTACCAATTGGTCACTATATCAATACCATGTTGATATTCAACCTGAAGAAGATAATACTGCTGTTCGGAAAGGCTTATTACGTATACATCAAAAGAAACTTGGCGGGTAATTCATTACGAATATACTTGTAATGTACATACATACATACATAGTTTAACGCTGTATCCCGCATATAGCAGGATAGGCAGAGGGAACCTAGTGTTAAAGACACTCCGTTCCCCACTTTCCGCCGAATGGTGACATTGCATGCTGACTGGCGGAACTCAACGCAGCGCTTTGCCTTGTTACCAAACCCAGGGAATGAAAAATTCCATTTCCTGGAGTACTTGCAATGTAGATACATTTAGTGTGGTCTACCTAAAAACCAACTTTAGGAAGTAAACTGTGCTATTTGAACACATAAAGTAACCAATTTATTTTAACACCCCAATAAACAAATATCTGCCAATCTGTCTTACTAAATAGAAAGTACTTTTGTGCTGTGTGTGTGCTTATGCAATACTACATAATAAATATATTATAATAATATCTTTTCCAGATATTTATTTGATGGGACTGTACTTTACACGGTAAACAGGCTACATCCTGATCCAATGGAACTTTACTCAGACCGGACTACTGATAATGAGCGTATGAGATTGCTTATTAAGGTAAAATATATAGAGTTCAAATATTCATGTACATTAGAGGAAATCTCTATAGGTCAAAGTATCAATAAATACAAAAAAAACTTCATTTATTTTGCTTATATTAAAAATATTCTGCTGCAGTACTATTAAATGTATTGAGAAATAACTCACAAGCCATAAGATTTACAATATGAATTGCAATAAAAAAAATATGAAAGACAAGTAAATTGAGTAATCAAATATTTGTGTTTTTTTTTTCTTTTTCAAAGTCAAATAATAATAAATTTTGTCATTTTAGCTAACTTGTCAAGTCAGCCCAGGTGATTATCACTATATACAAATATTTAACATTATTGTAAGAAAGTGCTTCAATATTTTAAAACTACAACTAATGGGACGCGATTACTTTGATCCAGAATCCAAGGTAAGAATTCTATTACAAATTACAATAGCTTTTTCATAAAATGTATAATTTATACCAGTGGTGAAGGGTGAAAATTTTAGTAAGATAAGCCAGTAAATTTAGAGAAGCCGGTGTATATTTAAGAAAGTCTGTACATATATTTAGGAAAGCCAGTAAGTTTTTAGAGAAGCTGGTATATTTTAGGAAGCCAGTATAGGATGTAAAGGTGTTTAATTTAATTTCACTATCGAATTTTGGTGCTTAAGAGCTAATATTAGAGCCAATATTATCCTGGCGACTTTTCTTGACCTTTTTTTTTTGCAAACTCAATTACAATTCAAGCTCTACATTGTCTTGGCGACCTTTTTTGGGTCTCGTACTTGTAATTTAAAAATTTAGGCAAGCCAGTGGGCACCAAGTTGTATGGTCGCCTCACCACTGATTTATACATCTATAGTTAGTGACTGGTGCTCGCATAAATGACTGCAGAATATTGCCATGGATAACTAATTTAGTGTATAGGCTCCTTGCAAAGTGTAGAGGAGGATTGAGAGGATTTCTTAAAATTCCTTTAAACACAGGAGAGTTATTCTCCAGTTTTTATATTTGTAACAAAGTCACGAGATACAGCTAATTTTGTATTTATATTTAATATGTAAGTAACAATAAAATAGCATTCAATATCAATATTTAAAATTAACACTTGGTTGTATATAAAATAAAATACCAATTAATTATTATCTATTTTTTGCTTTAGGTGGACATTCCAGAGTATAATTTACAAATATGGCCTGGTTATAAGACCTCTATAAACCAGTATGAAGACAAATTACTCTTGGTGGCTGAAATTACGCATAAGGTTAGATTTCTTTCATATATTTTAAAAATGAATTTAACATGTATAATATGACTGACTATCTTAATTTTTCAGATACTTCGCCTCGATACTGTATTGAAGTTGATGCAAAAATATGTCACCAGGAAGGGAAATGATTTCAGAAGACAATTTTTGGAAAAGGTCATAGGACAAATCGTCATGACCGATTATAACAAAAAGACTTACAGAATCGATGACGTGACATGGGAACAAAATCCAACATCCACTTTTAGAATGAAAGATCAGAACATCTCATACATAGAGTATTATGAAAAGGTAAGGTGATATATATGAATAAGTTTCGTTCGGAATGTGGTGTCACGTTTGCCATGGAATGTGTTGTTGTCGGTCGCAGAAGTACAAGATTCGCATCCGCGACGAGGGACAGCCGCTGCTGATCTCGCGCTCCAAGCCGCGCGAGCTGCGCGCCGGCATGCCCGAGTTGGTGTACCTGGTGCCGGAGCTGTGCCGCCTCACGGGCCTCGACGACGACATGCGCGCCAACTTCCACCTCATGCGCGCGCTCTCCAACCACACCAAGATCGGCCCCGACATGCGCATACAGAAACTGCTCGCCTTCAACCGCCGCTTCACGCAAAACCCCCAGGTCGTCGAGGTGAGTGCTCGTCTATGTGCCCGCTGGACGTACACGCGTTACGTAACGACGTCAAACCGATTTTTTTGTTTAGGAACTAGGGACGTGGTCGATGAGATTATCCAAAGACTTGGTACGCTTTAAAGGCCGTCAGTTACCGGCTGAAAATATTCTTCAAGGAGGAAATGCAAAATATCCTGCTGGTAACACTTTAGATGGGTGGACTAGAGACATGCGGTTAGTATAAAATATACACATATATCCAATTGCAGTAGAGTATATATTGTAACAATATAGTCTCTTCTACCTTGAGCTTATTGGATTAGGTGATGAGAAACTGATCCACTGCTCTTTACGTTTTATTTGACTGACATTTCCTTAAATTATATTAAAATGATAATATTAAAGCTTTCCCTTATCAAATAAGGAGTATATATACTGTGGCCTTGACTGAAGTAACTGGCATTTTGGCAGGTCCAAGAATTTACTCAGCTTAGCTAGCATGCCCTCATGGGTAGTGATAACCTATGATCGTATTTTCAAAGAGACTGAAAATTTTGTTGGTCAAATAATGAAAACTGGTTCTGGAGTTGGCTTCAGAATGCCGAGACCTGAAATTAGTAAGTGAGAATTATTAATTCTAAAACAATTTATGATAAAATTTGATTGTTTTACAACAAAATAAAAAATTGCCTTATTTACAGTATCTTTACATCGTGATAGTCAAATGGAATATGCAAATATGTGTGAGACTGTAATTGCCAAGAAGAATCCTTCTATGATACTGTGTGTATTGCATCGGAATTATCCTGACAGGTAATTATAATTCTGTATGTTATTTTTTATGATTATCTTAAAAAATAATGTTATTCTTTATAAGCTTCAAAAAGTTCCTATGATAACACTTGATAATCTTTTTTTTTAGATATGAAGCTATCAAGAAAAAATGTACTGTAGATAGAGCAGTACCCACTCAGGTTGTGTGTCTTAGAAGTATGACTAACAAGTCAGTCATGTCCATAGCTACCAAAGTGGCTATTCAGATAAATTGTAAGGTATGAATGACATGAAATATTTCAGTTCAATTCTTTAATTATGGTGTAGAGCTTGAGCTCAAATCATTTTGCTAATGTCACATTGAATGGAGAACTCACGAAGGAGGATTGATCGGTAAAAAAGAGGTTAATTTACTTAAAAAGATCCAGTAACAACACTACAGTGTTCAGTGGCAATTATTGAAAAATAGCAATTTCATATAGAACAATAATAATATTAATAATATGCTTTATTGTACACCAATATTACAGAGAACAAAACGAAACGTAAGTAAAAAATAAATAAATATACAGCAGGCGGCCTTTTCGCTGTAAGCGATCTCTGCCACGCAACCTTAAGGTGTGGGAGTAGTAAAGTCGGTAGGCGGTGTACTCGCTTTAAATACACATTCATAAATATATAAATACAAAGACATGTACATAAATACATAGATACATACATGAATACTAAAATTTTTCTTCCAATAATTGAGTTTTGAATGCATACACCATAAAGGTGAAATTGAGAACGAGAAATTTTGTTGAAAGTTTCATCAAAAATGCAAGTAATAACAAAATGCTTGTTTTCATTCGGTTTATACTCATTTTTGAAATATATTTTTCATTTAGGCTAGTGGGGCATTTTTTCAACAGTAATGGTTACCTCTGTGTAACATAATAAATTGTAAATATATTAATATTGTTGTTCTCTTAGTATCTACATTCTATGTATTTTATTTATGATTTTAAATAATAAAAGAACTAAATACTACAAAACTGCTTAAAACTCACGTTTTTTTTGGAGAAGAGGAAACTTCCTGATGACTTAAAAATACAGAGTATAATAACAAATCTTTTTTAAAACAAATTGTAATAGTTTTTATTTTAAATATAAAAAAAGCTTTAAGGTCTATTTGCTCATAAAAAGTTAAAAAATAAATAACGGTTCAGCTGGGCGGCGCACCGTGGGCCGTGGAGATCCCCATACCCACGCTGATGGTGGTGGGCTACGACGTGTGCCACGACACGCGCTCCAAGGAGAAGAGCTTCGGCGCGTTCGTGGCCACGCTGGACCGCCACATGACGCACTACTACTCCAGCGTCAACGCGCACACCTCCGGAGAGGAGCTCAGCGCGCACATGGGCTTCAACATGGCGTCCGCCGTGCGCAAGTACCGCGAGAGGAACGGTGCGCTCTTATATTATGTTATATACTCGTTCGTTATTGCAGAATAGATCGACGATTAATATATCAATACTCATACTAAATATTAAATAAGTAAACTCAATATATTGTAATTTTATACAATTATTGTTAAAACGAGTTAAATTTTTACCTCGATACCGATATTAAAATTAAAAATTTCATAGGTGTGCTACCGGGACGAATTTTTATTTACCGCGATGGCGTTGGTGATGGTCAAATCCCTTATGTGAAAAGCCATGAGGTAAGAGATACTTTTGTTTTATCTAAACTGTAATTAATATTTGTTTCCACATTCGCATTTTATAAAGAAAAGGAGAAAACATAGCTAAGTTCTATTTTAAAATGTTCGCATGATAAATTGCATGTATGCTAGGTGCCGGAACCTCACGTCAAACTTTGTCTAACCAGGCCAAAAAGCGCCTTAAATTACCCAAGTAAAAATGAAAAAAAAAAGCATATTCATTTCCAAACATTTATTCAATTTCAAAAAATCACTATATTCTATAATTATAATATATAAATAATAATAATTGATAAATAATGTCCATAATATTTTTCCAGGTCGCAGAAATCAAAAAGAACCTTGAGGACGTGTATGGCGAGTCAGAATACAAGATGGCGTTCATAGTAGTGTCGAAGAGGATCAACACCCGCGTGTTCGTCGATAGCGGCGGCTCCGGGGAGAACCCTCGCCCTGGCACCGTCATCGATGATGTCATTACACTGCCAGAGAGGTCAGCTCGTAGCATAAACACTTTGACATTATTTGTTTTATGTTGTTACATAATTTTAATAATTGTCAAATCTTCTCATGAACAATAGTAGTAGTACATTGTGACAATGTATCCGGAAATTGTAAATAAAACAAAAAGTATTATTCATTTATTAATCAATATTTATTTTGTCGCCTTCAAAATAGGCCCCATTTGATGCAATACACATGTGCCAACGCTTCTTTCAATCTTCGAAACATGTTTTATAAGCACTTTCCGGGATCTTCTTTAGCTCTCGCGTCGAATTCTCTTTTATGTCTTCAATTGACTCATAACGGTGTCCTCGGAGTGGCAATTTGAGTTTAGGGAACAGGAAAAAGTCGGCCGGTCCTAGGTCTGGTGAGTACGGTGATTGATCGATGGTATTTATGGAGTTTTTGGTCTTAAATTCGGTCACGACGTGAGCTCGATGTGATGGTGCATTATCGTCATGCAAAATCCACGAATTTTCCTTCCATAATTCCGGCCGTTTTCTACGGATTTTCTCGCGCAAACGCCTCAGCTAAATAGTATTCCTTATTGACCGTTTGTCCCTCCGGTAGGAATTCATAGTGGACCACACCTCGAATATCGAAGAAAACAGTGAGCATCACCTTGACTCTTGACTTGCTTTGGCGCGGTATTTTCGGTTTTGACTCGTTTTTGATCTGCCATTCCGATGATTGTTGATTTGTTGGCATGTCCTACTCGTAGACCCATGTCTCATCGCCAGTTATGATGCGTTCCATGAATGAGAGATCAGCATTGGCACGCTCCAGCGCGTCTAGAGAGGCTTCTTCACGATGCTTTTTTTGCATGAAATTCAGCTCTTTTGGAATAAGTCTGCCAGTGACCTTTCTCATGCCCAAAATGTCAACCAAAATCAAACGAACCGACTCTCGAGAGATGTTAAGGTCTTGTGTTAACTGTGTAACACTGGTATGACGATTTTCGAGCACAGTTTTCCTCACAATTTCAATGTTTTCATCGGTTGAAGAGGTCGAAGCTCGTCGGGAACGAGGTAAATCTTCAACGTCTGTACGGCCGTTTTTGAACGCTTTGTACCAATCATAAACTTGTGTTTTTGATAAAATTGATTCACCGTAAGCCTCTCTCAACATTCTCAACGTTTCCGCACACGAAATTTTGTTTGTAACACAAAATTTAATGCAAACTCTATGTTTAATTATTGGATTCATTATAAAAATCGCCGCGCACTACTGAGGTGTGTTTACTAAACTGAGTGCCGTCAACAAACTAGTTGTCAGATCACGCTAAAAATTGGTATCAGAGGTCAGCACAGTGCTACCAACTTACAAAAAAATATATTTGAAAAATAGTTAACGCGCGACTTTTAAATTGAAATTTCCGGATACTTTATTGTCACAATGTATATGCATATTTTTCAGTATATGTCCACCAAATATTTTGAAAACAATATTTGTAATATTTTAAATTTATATATAACAATAAATTATTTATATTTCTAGATATGATTTCTATCTGGTATCTCAGAATGTGCGCGAAGGCACAATAGCGCCAACTTCTTACAATGTCATTGAAGACACATCGTGCTTGGATCCAGACCGCGTAAGTTACGTTTAGTGTTATACTCGCAGACAGCTGCTTTTATCTAATTTTTTTTTTTTGGGTCCCTTTTTACTAAAATTACGCGGACGGCGGAGTGTGAAATTTGGCACACTTATAGTTTATATAGAGAATTTAATGAAATAAATGTTACATTCACAACCATGGTTTGGCATGTATGTTTACAAAAAGTGACGTATACAATACATTGATAGCCAACGCGTTGTTAACGCGTCAACTGGAACTAGTTATTATTAAAATATAATAGGCCTGTCGTAGCGCAGAGGCACGAACGTGTGACTAAACGCGACAGGTTGTGGGTTCGATTCCCAAGCCAGGAAATAAAAATATTCAATATTTTCATTTCCTCGCTCTGGTAACAAGGTGAAGCGTGCCATTCAGTTTGACCACTCAATAATGCCTTAATTCGGCGGAAAATTGGACACGAAAATGCTAAAAGAAACGGAGTGTCTAACACTAACTAACTAACATTACAACACCAACACCAACACTAGGTTCTCTGGTTCTCTCTGTTTACCCTGCTACGTGCGGGATGCAGCGTGAAGCTAAAAAATATATAATAAAGGACATGAATGCATATCGCTTTGTATGTGATTTTAAAGTGTAACATCGTTTGCAGGTTCAACGTCTGACGTACAAGCTGACGCACATGTACTTCAACTGCTCGACGCAGGTGCGCGTGCCGTCCGTGTGCCAGTACGCGCACAAGCTGGCCTTCCTCGCCGCCAACAGCCTGCACACCCAGCCCCACTTCTCGCTCAACGAGACACTATACTTCCTGTAAACTTCACCTATATATATATATATATATATATATATATATATATATATATATATATATTTATACATACATATATATTACATTTATATATATAATGGTGACATGCGTTTTTTATCACATTGTTTTGTCTCCTTTATTGAACTTAAGCTTAAAATATATCTATTTTTGATGAAGAGTTTTAAATGTTTTATGTTGAAAAGTTATAGAAATTATTAAGCTATAAGTAAGTTAGTACTGTATGGTAAACTGCAGATAACCTGATTTTTTATCTAAAGTATACATCTTTTTATATTACGTATTTTTATTATGGTCATAGTGACAGATACGGGATAATTAAGTTCCTATTAGCGCACTTTAATCTCACTGGTTAGATCTTAGCGTTGAACCGTAGTGTTTGGCGCTCCATTCTCTCTGATTACCCCGCTAGGGATAAAGCGTGAGGTTAATTGTAAAATGCCATATTTGTAAATTAATGCTCAGTAATTATTTGAAGTTTGAGTAATCATATAATGATGATTAAATTTTTGTTTTTTTTATATTAATAACATTACTAATTTTTCTACAATAACACAGGTAAGCTTTCTATAGGGATCCAAATTTTTTTTATAAAGTGATATGTTAATTATTTTGTTATATAAGTGTTTAAGCATTCCAAACCAATGTTTTGTAGCTCAAATCTTAATTCAAAAAAGTGAGGAGACATTGTGCCAATGACTAGCCATATATTTGTTTGCTTATTTGTAACTACTTTAATGTTTGTTAAGAACTGAAATAATTTAGTACTTATTGATTTATTTACTGCAGCTCTAATTTTGATACGAAAAAATAGTATTTTTTTCTTTTATTATTTTTTCATTTGATTAGTTTCTTAAGAAAAAAATTGTTGACAATCTCAATAAAACATTTTTGTTTTTATTTTCCTTTGTTTTTGTAATTTTAAGTGTATTTCTTATTTTAAGTCAGACATAGACGAAGTCTTAAAAACATATCGATGGTAGAAATTGTCATTTCAAATAGAAATTTAAAATGTTTTAATGCTCAAAGCTTATGATTAAATAAATGGTTTTGGTGTATAGAAAATTAGTGAAATAAAGTTGAATATGCATACATATAGCCACTAGTACATATATATGGTTTCACAAAGGAACAATCTTTACTAATATTATAAATTCGAAAGTAACTCTGTCTGTCTGTCTGTTACGCTTTCACGCCTAATCCACTGAGCCGATTTTGATGAAATTCGGTATAAAGATAGAACTGAACTTGGGAAAGGACATAGGATACTTTTTATTGCGAAAAAAATGATAGAGGGGGTTGAAATAGGGGATGAAAGTTTGTATGGAAGTTCCTTATTGTCAAACATAAAATCAATTAAGATTGTTTAACTGTTTACAACTTCACCACATAAACCACTTAACCAATTTTGACAAATAGTCTAGACCTTGGGAAAGACTTTAGGATACTCCTTATTATATCGTGCGATAAAACCGAATTTCACGCGGGCGAAGCCGCGGGCGGAAAGCTAGTATGATATAAAAATATTATTGTCCTAACTTTTTTCTAATAGACTTTACTCTGGAATTACTTACTGGCAGGGTGAAAATAAATATTAAGAATTACAAATGAATTTAATTCCTCTCCCGAGTTTTCATACATCTTTATGTTGTTTTGCACTCTACTTCAAATATATACTTGCACGTATTTGAATACACAAGTGACGCTTTTCTATGAGAGTATACTAGTGGTAGTAGTAGTAGTCCTAACTATTACATATAAAACGCGAAAGTCATTCCCTATTTTCTTAAACTAAACTTTGTAGAAGACTTAAAAAAGGGAACCGCATTCACAAAACGACCCACTACAAAAATAGAAAATATTTTTAATATACCTACGCCATCGCTATCCCTATCCAGTCAATATCCTGTCTATTCCTACCCCGTAAAGAAAATTTCAGGAAAAAACAAATTATTAGATACCTACTAATAAGAAAATTAATAATTATTCTGAAGATGGTGACAAAGCATTAATAACAAGAAAGAATTCCAAACAAAGAGTAGGATTTGTAAAGGATAGCCTTTTAGTTAGTTAGGTTGCCATCTAGTTTAGTTTAGGATTAGTGTTGGGCAGTTACTCAGTTTAACTTAGAATTTAGTTTTAGTTTCGCTTATAAAACCAAAACGTTCAGCCAAAAGCTAGATAATCGGGGACAATACATACTACATACGTGTAAAACTGTGAAGCCCTATTTTATTAGTGAGTTAAAATACCTAAAACCTGACAAATACTTTGTTGAAAACGACATCCAAATTGGTACAGCCAAACGAAAGATAATCGGGTACAAGCATACATACATGTCAAACTGAAAATATCGTTTTTGAAGTCGGTTAAATATAAAACACATCTCATCATTTTTGAATTCGTTCGTTCCGAATGTAGAATGAATTACAACACTGACACTTTACTTTGTTTCTTCAGAAAAAAAAAAATGTCAACTAAGTACATTTCGTGGCGAACAAAGTTACTATGATTATGGTCTTACAGCTTATATGACCATAATCATAGTAAGCTTGGTCGGTACTCACTTTGCCGTTGACTATGGATAGTTGATGAAGAATAAAGTTTACCACGTCGATGTGTGGTTGTTGTCACTACTGCTGAACACAATAGCTTAAAGTTAAAGGTACCAAGCCAGGGGAAATTTGGACTTTATTATAGATGTATAATAAAGTTCAAGTCTAGGTTTTCAAAATCAATATTACTATTCTATACTTATAGAATAGATAAACACAATAACTGTGAGAAAAACAGTAAAAGAATATGAACATGTCTGTTTCCCTGTTTGTATACCACTGGTATTCTTGAGAAGAATCATTACAGTACAGGTGGACTATAAGAAACCAGCAAAAGTTGTACACTATGATGAGCAATTTTCAATAACAAATTATGGCCAATAGTGGTGTAAGGCAGAGTATGACTTTTTGTCGAGCTTGTTATTTTTGTAATCCCTAATTTTTGTCGACTTTTTTTGGTGTCCCTAATCTCGCAAAGCGTTAGCTCAACCTAATCAGCCTGCTGATAATTCCGCCTCTGATTTATTATAATTTACAAAAGGTAAGCCGATAAGCCACTGGTGTGCAGCAATTTTAGAATTATGAGTTGATTAAGGTTAAATATCGCATTGCCTTAGAATCTGGTCACGTAAATTGTAAATTTTCAAGTAAATAAGAGGACGTAGTTTGAAGGAGCGTCACAATATTTTCTTATAGTTTTAAATGGATAGATAATATGAAGCTAACAAAAGCGTATTAAACATAAAAAAAAATTGCTATATATTTATTAGATTAATCGTAGTACATAATACCTAAATGTTTACCTTTAAAATTTTACGAAACGCTCCCAATGTAATTGCATACCAGTTTAATAAATTATATAGAAACGTAATTTTCTAATCTAATTTTCACCTAATAGTGAAATGCAATCATAGCTTTACAGGTCGTAGGTCGATCGATCGACAAGCTGTTTACATGTTTTCAGTCAGTAACTTCGTAGCAACGAAGTAGTCTGCGTTGCCTTGAAACTATATTTTGTTATCATACAATAATCAGTGTAATTCGCGGTTATGGAAGAAGAGAAAAGTAAGGAGGACCTAGAGGATTGGAAAGCATACGAAACAGGGGCAAGAAAAAGTCCAGCAGAAGTAAGTAGAAACGGTTACTTTTTATGTAAAAAATATAACACACCTTTCATTTTTATTTTATGTATAATTGTATATCGGATTGTTAATTAACGAAGTAATATACTGTCTATTAAATAGAATGATCGCTACTTTGTACTTGATTTGTTATGTAGACACTAGGCAATACTTAAAAGAATAAACCTTTGCATAAAATTTATTCTTTTCAGTATTCTATATGTAGGTATTATTCCAAAAATAAGTGGCTTAAATATTTGTCTAAATTTTGTTTATTTTAGAGTAGGCGTAAAAATACAATTTTTATTTATTGTTACCAACACCTTCCAAAATTAATGAAACTACAGAATAATTTTTAATATGCCGTTAGAACTACGAATTAGAAATACATACATACATAGCTTCACGCTGTATCCCGCATATAGCAGGGTAGGCAAAGGGACCCTAGTGTTAAGACACTCCATTCCACACTTTCCGCCGAATTGAGGCATTCCGTGCTGAGTGGCGGAACTCAACGCCGCGCTTTGCCTTGTTACCAAACCCAGGAAATGAAAAATTCCATTTCCTGGAGTGAGAATCGCACCCACAACCTGTCGCGTTTACAGCCGCACGCTTGTGCCTGAATTAGAAATCAAAAACAAAACTTCTTGCCTTTAAATCGAGTTGATCTAATTTCTTTGGAATCAAAAAATCGGAAAGAAAACATCGTACCTATGCTTGTATATTTTTTCCTATGTAAATTTATTACCTATTTTAAATGTTGATCACCTGAAAAAATCTAATCCAAAAATTATATCGGTATCTACTTCTTTTAAGTAGCTCTTTAACTAATTTTTGAGAGCATTTCTTTAATTATCATGCCAAGGCAAGCAAACACCCAAAAATATCAATTATGGAAGTTTTTTTATGATTGGTATAGAATAACAATAAAATTAACTTTATTCCTAGAACAGAAGTAGCCTAGCCTATCATCCTAGCCATCATGGAACAGTGGAACAGCAACCAACTTCAACCGTGGTTGTGTGTTCGAGTCCCACTCAGGGACATGATTATATTTAAATTGTTTTCATTTCCCCGCTTTGGATAAACAAAGAGCGGCATTGAGCTCCGCCACTCAACACGCGAATCGCAATGTCACGAATTCGAGGGGAAAATTGAGAGCGCAGTGTCAAAAAAAAAGATGTAACTAGGTACTTAATCAAATACTCCTCAGAATATTCAAAGTCAAAGTCAAAGTCAAATAATTTTATTCAAAATAAGAAGTTACAAGCTTCATTTTTTGAACGTCAAATAATTTACCACCGGTTCACTAAATTTAATGCTTCAGACCTGAGAATAACCGGCGCAAGAAACTCAGTGGACTTTCTTTTTTTTTTTTTTATATTGGTTTACAATTCTTATTAATGACAATGATACCTTTGAAACAGACTGGAGCGAGCACTTCATTCCCAAGGTGTGTTTCATCATTTATAAAATCACTAATTAGGTAATAACCTTTAACACACAAACGTCTTTTTACAATTTTTTTAAATTGCAAAATGGAAAGTTCTCGGACGTTTTCTGGGATCCTATTGTAAAAGAATTGCGGACTCAATACAATCGAGTTACAGGCGCTGCAAGTTTAAGCCTATTTCTTGTATTTATATTATTTGCATCGCCAACTTTGTTAAAATTACTAATATTTTTCTTGACATACAGTACATTTTCAAACATGTACTGAGAAGCAACTGTTAAAATTAAAAATGAGGCTGACATGTTTTATTATAATTATTTTAGCAAATATATTATAATACATATTTAATTAAGTGTTAATTATAAAGCAATTACTGATTAAATATAAGCTCAGAACAATTAAATAAAATTGTACCTATATGTTCTAACCATAAATTGATTATCGCCATTATTAGTAATACCTACACTCCAACCTATCCTGTAAATAACAACAAATCTTTTAAGTTTTGATAATCACAGCGGTCCTAAGGCACAATTATTGAATTATTTGCCAAGAATATTGCGCCGAATAGCATGATAAACGTTACCTTCTCGTACCTTGCACAAAATTCCCCGACTCTTTAAAGTTAAAATTAATGACTTCCTTACTAATCAACTTTTTCACTCGATATAATTCATGTGATTTATAGCAGAAAGCACTTGACACATATTTTATTTAATTGTAGCAAAACGTATCTTTTTCTTTTCGCATCTTCCGCAAATAACTAAGTAGGACAGGTAGAACCTAATATTAAGACACTATAATATATACAAATTATAATTCGGTCCAGTCGGGAGCAAACTAAAGTCATATGAATATAAAACAATTCAAAATAATCAATTTATATTTTATTTACATTTAGTACAGTATATTTTTAGGGCGTTATGGTTCTTAAAGAACCTCCTTTAAATTATAAGCTAAAGACCAAATTTTAATCAATATATACATAGCTTAAAAAGGCATGTTTCGTTATATAACTTGTAAAAATTGTAAAAATTGTACCTTGAGTAAAAAGATGACATTTTTATAGATTTTTTGGAAAGGCACCGATGTCACAGATATATTTGTGACAATCAATTTGCATGCAACATAAACAATGATTGTAGGGTTACCATGACTATTATGGAAATTACGAAGTTAAATTGTGTACGAGCGCTCATTTATCCGTGCATAAGAAGATATCGTGACTCTTATGAGCTTGAAATAGCAACCCTTATCACGCTAACTTACCAGCAAAAAGTACTCACTCCCTCAGTTATGCCAGTCGTCTGTAGCACGCTACCGATAACCGTCCCACAGACTATCAGATAATTTTTAATTTTATGGTGAAATTTTGTGAGTTAACGTGATTTATTTTATTTTTATTACAACATTAGCCTACATACTTTACAAAAAATGATTTACAGATGGAAGCAGATATTGGGAATGACGTGGTGACCACATTAAGAAGTGATTTAGCAGGGTTGCAGTATAAGCGAGATAAATTAATTTCAGAAGTAAGATATTTTTATTTTTTACCTATTTTAATGCCATATATCGTAGAATAATAATGTTTATTTGATTTTAGAATAGTGATTTAAAAAATCAAATGCTGTCCCGCGATCAGAGAATATTAGAGCAGCAAGTTGAGATAGATCATCTTCGAGAGCAAAATGCTCGCCAAAATGCTATCATATCGTCACTTAAGACAAAAATTCAGGATCTCGAGGAAATTCAAAGAAATTTACAAACATCGCAAGGTAGAAGTGATTTGACTGTACAGACCTTACAAAGAGATAACCGCTACTGCGAGGAAAAAATAAAGGACTTGGAAAAGAAATTAAGATCACTTGAATTAGAATGTCACAATGAGGAACAACAAAAGGAGAACGCACGTTGTCAGTTTCACGATTTGGTCAGACGATTATCCGTAGCATTGGATGCAGATTTTTGTGATACAGCACATACTCATTCTCCGGAAAGCTTAATAATCAAAGCCGCTGAGCTTGTACAAGATATCACGAGATTAAAGAATAAGTGTATGAACACAACTGAAAACTTATCAACCATAGAGCAAGATCTGAGAAGCTGTAGAGACACTTTAGATAGGGCAAATGCAGATAAAGATATTTTACAAAGACAGCTTTCTTCTCAACTTCTAGATATTGAAAGACTTAAACAGGAAAAAGAATCTCTTGCCGTTTCTAATAGAGTTTTGGAAAGAGAGCTACATGAAGCAAGAGAAAAATTGTCACATTGTACAAAGAATTTAAATGTGGTTACAGATAATGTCAATCAAAATGAATCTATGATCATGCAACTAAAAGGTTGTATATTTATAAAAAATATTTATCTATATTTTCTCTATATTTTTAGCGAAAAGGCATGTGCATCTTATATTGAATAAAATATACTAAATACTGCTAAGACTACTAGCAATATTTCACTAGCACACAAATTAATCCAGCTCTTATGGTATAATTTATATGACACGAGAACAATTACGATAATTATTTAAAATTTTAATAATTCTTTCGTCCTAATATTAAAGACTACATTGTAAGCATAATAATCACGGAAGTATAAATTATAATTGGAGCTGTTACAATAAGTCACACATCAACCGCATGCATGTCGTCCATGGAAGTTGCATGCGTAGGCTCAGTCTCTGCAGTCTTTGTCTTATTCGCACTAAATGTTTATTGTTGCTATACTTATAATCTAAGCTATCTTCACATTAATGTCCTTCTCGGAATGAAGTTCTGTATTATTTACTTTGTTCTTTCGTTACACTATACTATTAAATTTCTTTTTACAATTAATCTAAAAGTAAATTAGCATCTAAATGATAATTTATGTCTTTTCCTTTATTTATAGAGGATTTAAGACATCGAGACGAGAAATATCAAAGATTACAAACAGAATTTCGAAACACGATGGAATCTATTGCAATCCTACTCAGCTTGCCAACACGTTTCGTCGAAGCACACGAAAGTACTATCAAAGATCGAATAAGGGAAATATTAAGTGACAATAAGGATAAATCTATGGTACAATAACATTTCATTCATTTCATTACTATTCATTTCGTTAAAATATAATGTTGATAATAATATTCATTTAAGAGATAATTTTGGTTTTGAAAATATTTTCTCATTTTTATTTTCTAAATCGTTAGGTATAGACGAAAGCAATAATAGTGCATATTGCTTAATATTATATTATACATTTGTTGGCATAAGTCGATATTACAATTACATATCATACTTACTATTGCTTATTTACTTCTTTTAGATTTATGTAAGTAGAATGTATGATCATACAATGATTAGTCTAGTTACGTACTGGTGCATATTCATTGATTTGCACAACTTAACATATGTATTTTGGGTGCTGATTTTCTTGTTTTGTTCAAGTAAATTACTTAATCGTAGAAAGATTTGTCATCATTCATACAGACATACCGACAGACGGCTAGATAAACGAAAGTTGTTAAGACATGGTTAGGTTCTAGAAGAGATAAGAAGGTAAATTCATTTCGGAATATTTGTTTAAATAATTTTCGTTATAATTTTAGCAATTGGAAGCCTTACGTGAAAAATTGGGTGTAGAATCTCAGCAGCTGGGTAGAACGGCTCATTTGCATGACCAGGCCACTACTCGTGTTCGAATATTGGAAGATGAGCGAAATATGCTTGAATCAAAAGTTCACAAACTAGAATCAGATCTTAACGCTTTGGAGTTATCTAGAGATAACTTACGTAAAGATAAAGCCAATGTAAGTAATTACTTTTACTACTTAGTGTAAGCTATGGCTTGATATAATTGAAAAAAATTATGTCCAAAAAGCCTATAATGCATTAAAGGACTTAGACTGACGTTCTACTCCTAGACTAAGCTAAGAATTTACAAAATAATCTTTTCAGATACTTGAAATTTATAAGATACAGGTATATTTGTTAATAATTACTATTTAGACATTAACCGACCGCACTCTGAAATCTTACATTTATTTTAACTTACTTACATTAAATGAATACAAAATGTATACACAATATGAATTATGCCAGATTAGCCAAGTAGCAAGCTACGGGCCCCGCACTCCAACACCTATACGAACGGTAAGAAAATCGATTTGGATCGGAGCGTAAACATATTTGGCACGTGGTAGGCACTTCACACTCAGCTCAAAATCTAAAACTACATTTCGTCATGTTGAGTGTGATCTGCACTTTAATTAATAAAAAATAATTGTTTTATGTCAATTAATTAACAGATTTGATACATTTTTAAGTCTTTCATTTAACGGGTTCATGTAAAAATAAATATCTCACACAATTTTTAACGTTAATGTCTTAATGGTGTTTGAAACACTACAGTACACTACTACAACTACTCCCGCTTTTGCCTTACTATTTTTTTTAATTATTCATAATACTCTTGAGCAGATCCCTTTTGAAAATTGCAATATAATCTTTTTCGATTGAATTATTATTGATATACTTCGACTAGATCGCTCTAGTCTACCTTAAGTAACACATTTCTACTCTACAAGCAGCCAGTGCCGGATAAGCCATATACCAAAAAGCAACAATCAAAACAAGCTTTTGTGTAAACATTCTACTTTATTTACATCCCATTTTTTTTTATTACGGGCCCCGCGTTTGCTTTATTCAGCGCTGATTTGAATCAAATTAATGTCAGTTTAACAGTATTGTGACCATATGTACGATGTAGGTAAATATTTAGTCTATGTATTGTTTTAGACGTGTCTTAAGTATAAATACATCTATGTATGTATATATTAAATCTTAAAATAATATTTTATTTAGTCTTCTATATACATTTGTACTTATTAACTCTTTTACATTGCCGTTGCACTTTTAAATTGCTATATAATAAACGTTATTTAAATTTGCTACTTGCAATAAGTTAGATAAGTAGAATACTAGAATACAATCAATTTGTTAAACTCTAAAATCTTTTAAATTTGGACAAGAATGGAGCGGACAACGTGTAAATAAAACATAGACTCGAAAATCCTATATTTTTTTTGACGCAACAAATAACATTACTGTTACAGTTCGTGGCATTCCTTGAGCGGCTAAGTCGTACACTTAATATGGATGAGTTAACTCAGGATACCGGCGTAGAATTGCACACTGAATCCATTATACACAGGGCAGAGCAACTTGCGCGGCTCGAGAGCGATAAAATTGTAGACAAGGTCAGTCACTGTATAGTATATCACGGGAAAGGAAAAAATTAAAATCAGCTTACATTCCTTTTACACATGTCTATACATTTAACTGTTCGACACGATAACCGGAGAATTATATAAAATATATATGCTTGTTGTAGTTTTTTTACTTTCCCTTATACGATGTAATGAAAAAATCATCTAAAAATAGGTAAATAAAAGGGTTGGCAACGCGTAAGTGATGCCCCTGGTGTTGCAAGCGTCCATAGGCCACGGTAACCACTTACCATCAGGTGGGCCGTGTGCCTTGTTGCCACCGTCGTGGTATAAAAAAAAAAATATTGTCAGCAAACATATATATAGGTATATGTAGTACCTACAGTTAATGTTGTATGAAAATGCGTTACACAAAATGAAATCCAAAAGTAACTACCTACCTGCCAGGCCACAAAAAAGGAGCTAAGAAAAATTACATTGAACTTTTGCTTTTGTTGAAAACGTTGTTACTTCGTAAGTATATTGCGTATATTGACTAAACCACTATCATTTATCTTCATACTGTACTTGGATTTACTGCCAACAACAGCCAGTATATAAATCAACTTGTTTGAAATTCAATGGCCAGGTAGAAATTCAAGCAAAATATAGCACTTAAAGAATTGGAACCGGAAAAATAAATTGAAATTATTTGTATCGTTTTTTATCACAATGGTAGTAGGTATTTTAATATTTATGTGTTTTTGATAGCTGCTATATTATGGATACTATGGCACGCTCCCGAGACTACGAAGGGAACGATCTTTCCATGACTTACCTTATCTTAAAGAAGTAAGCTTTATGTATAACATTCAAAATTGGCATGACATTATTAATATAGGCTCGAATCGTGCTTAAATATCGATTATTTGTCCGCAAATTCCTTATATAATTGACACGTAATGATGTTTGCGACGACCACAGAGTAAGTGATTAGCACCGCCAAACAAATGATTCACGCTATTCAATAGTTATTAAATAGTTATTAACACTACATCTAATTATCAAAAGCCAATTGCAGTTACAAACCGTTGATAAAAAATTCCAAATATCATTAAATTAAATAATATACATAGATAGATATTAAACATTATTTATTTTTTATTATAGACAGTATAGTAGGTAGGTATGTAGATGTTTTTAAAGATATTAAAATATTGATTAACCATATTTTCGAAGTAACCTAAGCACATTTTCAGACAGCTGTGGTGTACCAGCTTCAAAGACGTATTCGAATACTAAGGGAGCAGCTACAGAGAAAAGACTTGCATTTAGACTTACTTCGACGCAAACTGAGCGTTCAGGTAACATGAATAGTGAACAAGATTAGTTCATATTTTAATATTTTTATCAGACACGATATAAGAAATTCATTAATAGGAAGAGAGTTCACGAGTCCGCGCAGTACTACAAGCGGAACGCGACGAAGCTGTAACTCGTAGTAAGAAGCTTGCTCGTCAGTGTGATAAGCTCGGCGTGCAGCTTAGTGACGCTCGCGCGCAAATACGCGATCTAAACGCACAACTTGCTGACGCTGCTGAGTATAAGGTCTGCTTGTCATTCCTCTTGTTATACTAGATAATATTTAAACTCTTTATTCAATGTACCACAATGGGCCAATTGAATATCCTTAGTTTTCGTTAATCATGTTATTTGTCGTGGCCTGGCTGAAGGTCTCAGACCCGGACACAAAGCTGTATAGTGGAGGGCGACAACCGTATATAATTGACAAAAAAGGTTCGTCATAATATTAAAAATTATACGACAAATGAAGAAGTCAAAATTTAGGCAAATTTTAGTTAAAATTTAAGAAACAAGAAAAATAGTTTACTTTAAGGAACCGGCGGTGTTCTGAGGCAGCATGACAGACGCGATTGGATATACTCGTAAGTCATGTACATTGTAAGTGGATTTACTAGAACAATTTGTTTACAAGGTTAAAGCGATTTACTTGTTGCAGAGTGATCTTATTCTTAGATATTCACCCACTCAACTGAATTTATTTGTAAGGCTTTAATAAAATTTGTTTTTGTAACAATAACAACGATACAAGAAATACATAATACGTTTACCTTTTTGCAAATTGCATGTAAGACACTCTTCATTTAAAAAAAATTCAAAAGTCATTTATTATAAGGGAATTAATCAAAATCTATCTAGTTCTATAAGAGCTTTATGCCTACATATAAACCACTGGATCCACTATGTAAATTCCTTCTCGGAAATCTTTAACACTAAAGGCCACGGTCGTGTTTAATATATTTAACTTATGAGTTGTAACTACTACAGTAGGTAGTAGCTACTCATATCATTCAAATAATAATTATGTTTTTGTCAAAGACGAACCGCCAAATATCTTATGATGTGTTCCGGTTCGATGGCATGTAAGCCAGGTTTTCCCCTTTCCCACCCATCCTTTCCCCAAAATGTGGTGGTTCCGATAGCGGACTACTACATTGTCCTCCTTTTCCATCTGTATCCTCTAGGTTGGCAACGCATCTAGTACATCTCTTGTGTTGTAGATGTTCATGGGCGAAGGTAACCACTTACCATCAGGCGGTCCTTCTGCTCGTTTGCCATCCGGTATCCATAAAAAAAAAAAAAATTATGTTATTGTCAATTATCCTTTATGACATAAAAAAAATACTAATTATAATTTGCATAATTTATAATCACTGTTTTACGTTTATTGTCATCATCAAATATAATACTGAAATAAACTAATTGAATGGATAAATTTTATAAGTAAAGAAAAAGACAAAATCTTACAATATAAGAAATCATTGAAAATTGATTATATCATGTATGTATATTCCATATATTAGATAACCTCATTAGAACGCGCACGTAAGATAGACGAGCTTCAAAAGAAACTTGACGAAGCGGATCTCCTCCGGGTTCGATATAATCGCAAAGTGAATGTATTAAAAGATCAAGTGAGAACAACCGGTGAAACCTTCGAACAAGAAAGAACCACTACGGAACATCAAATTAATATGATGCGGGACGACCTTTCTAGAACAAAGGAAGCTCTCGCTGAATGTCAAAGGAGAGAAGCCCAGTTACAAAGCTTCAGGTAAACGAGTCATATCATAAATTTGTATTATTACATATAAGGCAGCAATTTCTTTAAATTAACGATCGAATGTTATTTCATAAATAGTGGAATATATTTACACAGTATTTTTATTAAACTGCTTTTATAAAAAGCAATTTACGTTTTTATGTCGGAAAAGGAATACAATAACGCTAAGTTGGGGAAATGTGCTCGTAAAAATACTGAATGTTTTTATGTGAAAGCCATTTGTTTGTAGATTACGTAGTCCCTACTATCTACCCATACCCAGAGCATGTTGCCTTCACACGGAAAATTACAATGTTACTTGCCCTTAACCTTGACGTTTTAAATGCAGAGTTGATACCGTTGATTACAAAATGAAATTGTATTACATTGACACTTAAAATTAACTGAATTTAAATTTTTGATCGTTATTGTTATTAGATATCGCGATTTTATTATTATTAAAAGTTAATATAATTGAATTAAATTGGAAGTTAATCTTTAAAAAATAAAAAATGTTTTTTTCACTAGGAATTCCATCGCCAAACTTCTCGGCATATTAGTGCCAGCTTCAGTGTCAGACTTTGAAATGGTATCCCGGCTCCAGAAGCTAATAGACGCGCACCATGACTTTACAGTAGTATCACGTCGATACGATGACCCAACCTTGTTACGAGCGTCTTCCAGGTCACCACCTCCTTCCAGATGCCGGACTAGGACTCCCGACAGGTACATACTTCCGTGAAAATAATATTTTAGATGTTCGATGTTCGATATAAGCATTAAAAACAGCGTGTGGCTGCGTATGATTCACTTGGGGAAATTGTAATATTAAAATATAAATATTTGTATACAAACATAGATTCGTAAGAATAAGATATTTATTAAAACCAAAAATCCTGTCGACGTGTAAAATACACGTTGCCTTGGCAACATGTCAACATGTCAGCATATAAAAACAATTAGGGCAAACATATGATAGAGTGAGTAATATTTATTTTATTAATTTAAAGATTTACTGATTCATTATTATAGAAATATTGTTTTTTTTTCACTTTTACATAACTTTCATTATATGTATATCAATTTTAATACTCATCTGTCTGCATGGTTTTTATAAAAAAGAATGCTAAGTTAACAGTCTCGTATATTAAAACGGATTGACTCGAATCGAAATCGAATGGATTTATATATTAATATCTCGTATATTAAAATACTTATTAAAATATTATAGTATCTATTGCATCAATTTCCACTTAGGTAAATATTCAAATTATTTTCATTAGGCATTGAATTCCACCACTTAACACACAGTATTCCAAATTTGAGCACAAAACGGCGAATGGAGTGTCTTGACACTAGGTTCTCTCACTACCTTGCTATGCGGGATAAAACGTAATGCTGAAAAACAAAAAGTACCTGACTTTCAAATAGGACTTACAAAATTAATCTAACCACTATTTTAAGGAAAGGAAAAGAATCTGGAAAACCCTAATTATAAAAAATATTAATATTGTGCATAAAAAAATTTATATAAGTTATCATTTAGTAAATTCAACGGCGCCATCACCAATCCTGTATTTATTTCCATTCTTTCCTTATAGCTCAACATTCACATGAAGTGCTCACACTACCTTTATTAATATTATACCTATAAATATATCTTATACGTCAGGCATATTAATCAAAAGATCAGCCTTTGTTCATAAAAATATATTAGTATTTTTTTTCTATGTGGTTATGTCGATATATCCCATACTGCACTTTCTTTTACCAGACACAGGTAATTAAAAATATTCACGTGAGAATTGAACCCAGAGTCATCGCGTGTGTAATCAGACACTCTCCACCTGCGCCACGATACTTATATTACTCATCATCACCTAGATTAGACTTGCGGATAGTGTTGTAGAAAACGTATAAAAATTTGAACGCAGCGGGACTCGAACCCGCAAATCAAAGATCTCTCTACAGAGATACTAACAACAATAATAAATTGTAGCATGCATATAATTATTTCGACGCAAGTGGATAAGAACGCATAGCTTACCAAACAGAGTGCTTGGACGGTTTCCAAGAAGTGCGGGTTCGATTCCCGCTGCGTTCAAATTTTTTTACGATATGTAAATGTGTTTTTCGTTACCTAAGTGATTAACACTTTAAAACTTCAATAATACTGTCCACCTTACTTTAATGAATACTATTGTACTATAATTCGCATCTGTGAAACCTTGAAAATTAATAAGTAATTTGCAAAATAATATATTTTTAACATCGAAATATAGCAAATAAATCTAACGTGCTTTTCTTTGTTTATTACGATTTGTACGTTCAAAAGAAAGTAGTAACGAGATCGAAACATACTTATAGCTTAAGTTTACATTCTTTTATGTAAACTTATTGATAATTAAAATCATGTTGTTTTGTATAGGTCATTGCGATACGACGACTCTGGGTACGCAGATCCTGCGTTCGATCTTGACGACGAGCTGTACAAAGGGCGGGCGGCGTTGTGACAGTCGCGCCGCCGTGCCCGCTTTTAGCCGGAAGGCTCGGCGTTTATGAAATAATTGTTCAACATACGAACATAAATATTAATTTATTTAAGATAAGCACGTAGATAGAAACAGCCGAAACTAAAAACAATAATTCACCTATTTTCCGCCCTTATAGAAATACGTAACCATCAAATATCAACGTTTACTGGTGTCATATTGTGAGTAAATGTAGAATGAAACGTGTCAAATAAAAACATTGGTTTCCTATGGTAACGATCACTTTTAAGTGGGAACCATTGTTCATATGGCATTATAATCCGGTACTTGCCACTTAACACTAAAATAAAGACACACAATAAAAACACACTTAACACATTCGCTTAGATGCACATTATAGCAAAATATTTTAAGCAACTTAATATAATTGAAGTTAAGGATTTTTTTATCTACATTGCAATATGTAGGTACTAAATAATTACTTTCTAGTTCATATGTCCACTATTTCATAACAAAATCTCACTAAATATAAGAAAATATTATTCTTAATTCTTAAATATATAATATTTTATAATATAATTTTAATGTGTAGTCATAATGCTGGAATCGTAGTAGTATTTGAAATGCGTTCAGAATCTTCAATCTTTGTTCAGCATATCAAAAAAAGTAGCAAAATAATCAAAGAAGAAAAATAAGAAAAAAATGCGTTGATGTTATAGTAATCTTAATTGGAAATTTAGACTTTGTACGAGATATGCATAATATGAAAAAAACGTGTTGTAATGTGTTTATAACGATTTAAGCGTCTTTTTTTAATAAGTTAGTATATAGTTTATTTATGTACAAACAACGTATGATCCAATTCATAAACATTGTAAATACAATTACAGTACTAGAAGTAACAAAATTTAAAGAGTTTTAACAACACTAAAAATTGAAAACAAAATAAGAATTAAAAGTTATTACAAAAAACTCAAAAACTCGTCAACTCGTCAGATCTTAATTAAGTGTTGGTCCTATTCAAATGAGAAGCACTAGCTATCATAAAAAAAAGAGTCAATATCAATATTGGTTCACCCAGTAAAAACATATGTGGTAAATGATACAAATAAAAAAGAATACAATCGAATTCAGATCCACCTCCGTTCTCCTTTCGGTTAAAAATCAACTAGATCAGGTGGATAGATATACTGCAGTATAAAATAAAAGATCTGAGGGTAGACGATTAGCCAGAGTTCTTTCCAATACATCGTAGTGTATTAGTGAGTGTCCACATATGCAAGTCAGTAGAATTAAATAAAGATAATTTCAATTAAAACCAATTAAATAAAGGATAATTTCAAGATGTTATATATTGTTTTATTAATTATTATATTTGGAAATCTCGGTAAGTAGTACAATACACTTCATTATAGCTTTTATTTTATGATGATATTAAATTGATGATTTTATTAAAATTTCTTTAACCACAAATTGATACGAAGTCGTATAAATCCTTACCTTATTAAGAATATTACTTAAAAATTATTTTTAATATTTATAATTTACGTATCTTTAATTATATTGTTTACAATTTCAGCAATGTCAAAGCCACGGTATGCCGATTTAAATGATGATGAACAACAACTATTTAGAGCTGCATACGATACACCCTCTTATAATCAAGACGATTTTGAGGACGAAGAAGATTTACATTCTGGCAAATTAGACCTTCTTAAGGATGCTTTATGGGCTATCAAAGCAAAATTAAAAGAAATAAAGGCTTTTAACAAAGCATTAGCAGCAAATTTACTTTCAACAAAGCTTAAAGTGAAAGAACTGTTAGCTAATCAAATGCGTTTGAAGACACATCACCACGACATGTCCGATAAAAAGAATGCTGTTCATAATTATCAGGTTAGACTTATTTATATTAATTTATTTATTATTTAATAATTAATATTTCCATTAATTAATCTGTAAATATTGATTTCTTTTTTATACTTATTATATATTATTCGTACATACATACTTCTCGTATTCACTATTAATTTGTTAAAACTTGTAAACAGACTTTTGTCTTCAGTTTTGTTTTGTTACATTTGTTATTACGATTTATCGATTACTATCTATAATCTATTTGTTCCCTTTAATCTTTAAAAAATCATAAATTATAAGCAGCAACCGCTTAGAATAAACAGCTTTCATTATCGAACAATCTTTTAAAAATGAATCTTTATGATCCGCAATAAGTAATCACGATATCACCACGCTACTACAAGCTGACCGGAAAACCTTCACCGTCGCCCGTACACATACTTAGTTATGAAAAAAGTTTATACGTCTCAAACAATGCCTATATATTCGTATCTATATAATGTTTAGCTTGAACTATTCGTTAATATAACAAATTATATTAAAAATGTGATTTTAAATTGTTGCAGGCTCCGCCATATCCATCGCATGATCAACAAGTACCAGAGTTCGAAGCACACCAACATGGATACGATACATACTATGAGCATTAAGCGGGAGTGTGTAACGTATAGAAAAAGGGAGCTGGTCTCTTATCATTCCATCTTCTTAAAGTGAAAGTAACAAAACAATAAGTTTATTTCGCAATTATTAACATTAAATGGCTACTTGGTTATATACGTATGTCTATTAATAAAATTGTTGTTGATCCTTTACAAAAATTATTTCATTTATATGCCAACAATTTTAAAGTCCGGTGGCGAATTAGATCTGATACGTCACAACTTCTTTAAGAAAGTGCATTACATAAATTAAATTCTTAATTGGGAAGGTCACTAGTTGGTGTTTACTGTTGAGTAGCGTAGTTAACCGCGGCGCGCGCGCAGGGCACACGTGTACTAGAAGTGAATCGCTTTTTCTTCATTTCGTATATCGAATAGAGAAATAGAAGCCTCGCTTAGTTTTACACTGTGTCGAAGCCGCCTCAAAACGCTTAAAATAAAATGACCGCTCAAGCATAATTATTATAAAGCAAAAGTGATTCGTAATGATGTTTTTGGTAATCGTTCTAGTTAAAGTGGACATGTCTTTATCAATACAGTAATATCGATCAGCTGTTTTAGTGCGGAATACACTCTTCTGTAACGAGATGAGGATCTATTTTATATGGATTATTTTACTGGTATGATATACATAGTACCTAAACACGTACAAAAGTTGTAATAACTGAGTGCGATAGGTGTAAGATAAATAAATAATACACCATAAGCTAACTTATATGGAATCGCAATTACGTATAGAGAAAAAAAATTAGACGGAACAAACATATTAAATATATGTCATTATAATTATACCCTTGGATTTATATGTATACTGCAAAGGTCTCAATCAATACGCCCACATTGCACACTCAACATACAGCCATATTTCGACCTTCAATATCAGAACAAAACGCGTGCAGATTTTAAAAGTTCACTAAACAATATGGTTCAAATGTTAACAATTTAGGTTCACTATTCAAGAAATATATACCTAATTACATGTCATAAAAAAACAACAACTAACAATACTTAGGACATTTCCAACAGCATACCTCTAGAATATGCAAGTAGTCCATACATTATTTAATGGCTATTCAAAGAAATACTTAAATAATTTTGAAATAAGGTGCAAGTTGTACTGATAACCTTGTTTTCGTTTTATTTGCTTACTTATGAATAAATTGTTATTTTTTTACTATTTAGCTCTGCTTTATTTTTATATGTAAACTGTGATCTAGATCTAGACTCGAATGGTTAGAATTGACTCACAAACTAGTTAGCCGTCAATGTGCATAGTCGTAGCGCAGTCTGAACCTGTCCGAGCGCACACGTCAATCGTGGGTTCTAATTTCATTCGAAGTTTTTTTTTTTGATTTACCGAAATAACATGTTCAACATGTTGAACATATAATTTTAGTAAATTAAATAAAATAATATATAATATTATCGAAATAAATCGAATAGCCTGAATTTGAAAAACTTGAAAAGTGGACTTATGTTGTACTAGATTTTTCCAGCCTCCCCTATACAATACAAAGAATGCCTAGGAATAAAAATATACTTTATAATTTTGTTCTACTAACATTTTTTGAATAAGTCTTATTTAAATCTATAGTACCTGGTAAATGTAAAAGCATGCATGTAAAATGATCATAATCTTTACGTTTTTAAGATTGATATTTGCGTCTGCAACGTAATTCACCCTGACCCTGAGCTAGCATGACGCTAAGCTCAAGCGTGTTAAGAATCCAGTCCACACGCACTGTCATTATAAATCCTTCTTTTTACCTCTACAACCAACACCTTGCAGTCATTTGTTTTAACTATATATTCTTAAAATCTTTTTACCACTCCTTATAGAAATTATGTAGATAGAGGAGTTATAAAATTAGACATAGATAAAATTTAAATTTGCAGCAAATGGTGAAGAGCAGATTTTTTTCAATTATATTATTGACCTACGCTTTTGTACACGGTAACAAACACGTTGCTATGGCAGCACGTATTTTACCTACCTATCAACTGGTCTACTGAATGCTACTTCTAAATGGTAAAGTCCCTTCCTGAGTTGTCATTATTGCTTACATAGTAAAAATTAAATATAGAATAATGCTGTACAGTATAGATTCAGATTCCAGACGGTAACTGACATTCCGATCTGCTTCGCTACGTCGTGGTATGAAGTCCTTCACCTAAAATAAGCGTCTGATAATATAAAATGATACTTAATTTAACTGCTATTTTTTATTTTTAGACAACACTACTGTTTTTATACATGCTTACTAGCAAAATTATCATACAAACGTTTAGCTTGTTTTTTTTTGGTAAGGAAATAATATTTAAAAGAACTGTTACTCTGATTGCACTCACATGTATACAAGTATATGTAGAATACTTTACATGTCTTCAATTATTGTGAAGTAATAAAATAAATGTCACTGTGATCTTTAAACAAATATTATAAAAAAAATACTGATGAATTTATTCCAGTTGAGGGCGAAACAGGTCTAGGTAGTATATATACTTCCTTGATTTTTTATGTAATGACCTCAATGTGGTATGTGTGCAAATATTTTTTACTATTTTGTTTATTTAAGAACTGACAAATATAAAAGTATATATCATGTAATTAATAGAATTTTGTTTTGACTAGCTATTTTTATTCTATTCTATAGTTATAGACATACGTTATATCTAACATCTAGTCACAGAGAGAATATTATAAGGCATATAATTCAATAAAAAATATTTATATTTATATAAAATATTTTTTTAGTAATATCTCAACTATTCTTCATTTCATTTACTTATAATTATATCAATCATTAAGACTAGTCATGTCTCGGAATTACATTTTTACTACTACCATTGGGTTATAAATTTATAAATAAACACACAACAAATAATTAGAACCTACAGCACTCTCCTGTTAACTTAAAACTATTGAAAAAATGATAAACTAAGCTTAGAGATAGTTGTAAAAATGTAAAAGCAAGCTAGTTAAAAACCTTATTAAATCTAGTTACACATAAGAAATTATATATCATACGTATCAATAATATTCAGAAAAAGTTGTAAAGTAGGAGTGCCCCGAATAAAATGTAAATTATAACAATTCCACTGTAAGTTGACATTCACTGGCAAGTATTACAGAAAATGTGTACTCTATATATTTTCCTTTGTGGTTTCAAGTTCGCTATCTTCTCACAATTTATTTGCATTCAAGTTTAAAATACTTCACGATGTGGTAAATCAGAACAGGTTTCATCGCCCTGTACATTTATGGCAAACAAAATACAAATAATAATATATAGAACAAAGGATTGACAATGTTTCTTTTTATAATTTTTTAGAAATGAGTTCCTCTCGCACTAAGCGAGTTAGGCAGAGGGATGATCATATCCGCTCTTGCACGATATGTCGTATAACTCTATAAAATTTATCCTACCAAATCGATGAAATGTTAATTTTTAAAATATTGAATAATAATTAGTTCTACCAGAGGGATTTATACATTTTTGGAGTAAAACAAAATAATTTCTTTTCCTAATCTCAATATAGTTTTTATAATTGGCATTGTCATTAATGAGTTTTTCCAGTGTCAGGGCTTATGTATATGATTTTTACCAAGATTTATATATTTTGCACTAAATATTAAACTAGTACTTTTTTGATATCTTCTTTGTTATTGAAATTGTAAAGGTTGAAACAAATGATAGTCAGGTAATCCTAACTTTCAGGAATATGGCAATGTTATTACTATTGAATATCCAGGAAATCTATTCGTGGACAACTTTTTTTGTAATTTACAATACATCGAATTAAACTTTTCCTTCAGTTTTCAAAGGTGTAATGACCAAGTTCTCTGTGTTCAAAATACTGCGTATGATTTCCATGCTCAGTTATCACCTAGATAGAACTTTTTTGTAAATACTAGCTTGTCCCCGGGGCTTATATACTTTTAAAGATAAACAAACGAACATGCAGACAGTAGTCTTTCGAGTAGTAGTGAGTGTCCGGTAGAATTTAGTTTGTTGTAATAGCTGTGCCCCATAGTTTCATCTGCGTACGAACCTACTACCTGCTAGAAACACGAACATTTCTGGAGCTTCGACGCTCACGCATGCAACCGTTCTCTAAATAACGTTTTTGAATATACAAAAGTAAGATATTATATAGTACAGTGGATTTTTTAAAATCTAATACTTAAACCCTAATTTTTTTGTAGTACATAATCTTTACGTATACTCGTACTTGAGCATTTCGCAAACGCACGCGTTTATGATAAAGTAGTAGCGTATTTTCTGTTGACTACTACTGTGATATTTTTATTTAAACCATTGTCAAATATTAAAAAAAAAGAAAAGTCCCGCTGAGTTTCTTGCGCCGGTTCTTCTCAGGTCTGAGGCATTAAATTTAGTGAACTGGTGGTAAATTATTTGACGTTCAAAAAATTAAGCTTGTAACTTCTTATTTTGAATAAAATTATTTGACTTTGACTTTGACTTTAAAGATAACTGAGTGTTGTAACGTAATACTAGATTAATAATAAGTAATAATAATTTAATCAAACAAACAATACTATTTCCGTTTTATAATATTAGTATTGATTCCACCCACAACCAATGTTTACTTATTTTTTTTAATTCATTACCGAAACTAGAAACTTTCAATTATATTACCATAGATGTTCAGTAGAAAAGTCTAGTGTTGTTCATATCTCGCTAACACTAATATGCGCCAACAATTTCATTCATGATACCATTCGTTTCATATCCTAGTCATAAATAGTAGGCCAACGTAAAAATATATTTTTTAATATCATAACGTTGAGCGAATTTCTACTTGGCAAAATCCGTTTACGCGAAGCTGCGGGGACCAGTCACTCACAGTATGTTCCTAACCGTGGCGAAGCGTCCATATACCTCGCCACTGGTTCCTATATACTCGTATGTAAATATTTTCGTATGACAATTTTTAGCATAGGATTTTTGTTCAATAGCATTGAATTGCTTAATCATAGTGATCTGGCTTAGATATAAGGTGACACTTGCACAATACTGTCTATTAACAACGAATTGGTTGAATAAATATAATATGCAAATAAGTAGATATATTAACTTGCTTGTACGTAAACAAGGATTAACTATATCTATTTATATTTTTTATAAAATGGCCTGCGCTGTCTTATACGTTATTGTTACCTTATTATATAATTATTATTATACAAGTAAATATAACTAATATAAGTAAGCCGCATATAAACGCCTCTAAGTGCATATAACTAATTTAAGGTACGCCTATTAATTTCTAAGCCAGTGCAAAAGGAAGTCTAATACTTGAGCTCACTATTTCTCAAAGTATGGGTAATCTATAACAACCAACTTATCTTTTTATGCCAGTAATGATTCTATTTCCATTTTTTCATTCTAATTAAGACAAATAAGACAACATTCAGTAGTTCCGCGAATTGAAAATCCATGATTGATTTTTTTGTTAGATTGATCTGAGGTTAGTCAACTTTGAAAACCACTGTTACATATTGTATAAAATGATTCAATATAGATAGTTATTTCAAACACAATAAAGAATAATATTGCAGACAATGTGTAACGTTTACAAGTGATCATTTTCTGTTATTATTTAATATCCGACATATCTAAATCTACAACTCATTATTATTACAAAGTAAAATTTCAGAACGGATTAAGTTTATTAAAAGGTGTTCGAAGGCCGCCAAGTGCGTGCCCGCAACAATAACGTTATTAAACAAACTAATTAAGAAATTGCACGCGACTATTAATATATTTGTTTGTGATCCTGACAAATATTGACAACGAGATTTACGTGACAGTAAAACGTAGAATCCAATTTTTTCTGTATCTGTAAAAGTTTGGGGAAATCCTCTCTTTGTGCTTCTGTACACTCCCCACATGCCCGCTTTTTATGGCCAGTAGTTTCGGCCAGTATGCGTTTTAAATAAATAGATTTCTTTTACGTTTGTCTGTGATAACACAATATATTTTACAAAAGCTACATATCAAAGTCAAAGTCAAAGTCAAATAATTTTATTCAAAATAAGAAGTTACAAGCTTCATTTTTTGGACGTCAAATAA
>JAKGSA010000089.1:217135-252977 GCA_033558755.1 Philaethria dido | reverse complement strand
ATATTCGACAATGGTTTACAATTCTTTATTATTGTCAATGATACCTTTGAAAAAGACTGGAGCGAGCATTTCATTCCCAAGGTGTGTTATCATTTATAAAATCACTAATTAGGTAATAACCTTTAACACACAAACGTCTTTTTACAATTTTTTTAAATTGTAAAATGGAAAGTTCTCGGACGTTTTCTGGGATCCTATTGTAAAAGTATACACATTGTCCCATATAATAAGATTGTAAAATTTTCAAATAGTTTATCTAATCAATCTAATATAGAAAATAGATTTGAAACTAAATTATATTTTGTTAGATCAGATATAATTAATTGCTTAGGTCAGTTAATAAAGACTAAACTGAGAAATTGAACTAAAAATACTTTTTAAAAGTTCAACTTACAAATCTATTTTGTCTATAATGTGTTAAAACTAAAAAAATCTCGAAATAATCAAATATACTTATATTTGAATGGGTTTACGAGTCTACGAGTATTTTTTTACAACATATTTGTTTCTTTTAATTTAGAAACAAGTACTATGCGTAAACCTACTTAATTAATTATAAAAAGTAATTATACTTATTATATTCATTTCAACGTTTTTTTATGTATTACTAATTACTAATGCGTTTTTTACAAAATTGATAATCAATTATTAACTAAGATTGTTATTACAAAACATTTTTAATGTTAGGTTGTTGCCCTTAACTTACGTTTAAAGTAGTCGGTTACTAAGTCTTTTAAATGTTACAAGTGGTTGTCCATTGGATATTTTATATATATAACAAAATATGTCATTTTTTTTCGAGTTGGAATGAAACTTTCTTATGTTTTATTAAAAAAATGGAAGCACGTAAGACTCTTTAGTATGAAAGTTTAATTTTATTCGTTTCTGAAACGAAATTGAAAAATATTTGATAAAACATACTGTCACAATACAAATATTATTAAAATAAAAAAAATATTTTTAAATTATAATAACATGTTTTTTTACCTTAAGAATAGAATAAAATACAAATTTTTGTTCTACTATTACATCATCTCCATTCTATATTGCACAGAAGTATTTCAAAGGCCTGCGAACTAACTCTAGCGGAACCGCAAGTTTGGATAAGTACTAGTTATCAGTAATTACCGACTTGGATATATTTTATCAAGGATAACTAACCACAAACACCATTTCATTAATTCAATATACATATTATGTTAATTATAAAATTTAAAAAACTTTCGATGCTTACGTTGCCTAAATTGCACGTTTTTATAAAATCTAACAACTATAACTATAAAGAAATACTAAAGTTATTCTTTGAAATGATAGTTTCTTTAAATAGCTCTAATATAATATTTGTTATATATGATATATAAGTTGACTAAAAAAGCGAGTCCCATGAGACTTAGGCGCCTATTCCAAAACTCATATCTGAGGAATTAACTGTGAACGGTAGTGAATCGGTGTAAAATAATTGTGTGTCAAAAAATAGTGCAATAATTTAATATTTGAGTAAGATTTGAGTTTGATTTTGCTAATCTTATTTATCAACCTCCCAGACCATCGGTTGGCATCGCTTTTGATAGTGAACAAATAAAATTCATAGCAATTCACAGATTAAGTCATATAAAATAGATAGATAATAGTATCGAAAATGCTATGTATAGTCAACACATTGATACGAAATTGAAGTCTCCATTTAAATCATGTTTTTTGGAGATTAACAAGAATATAATTATTCTTATCTTCATATGGCATATGTGACCAATTAAAATCTTAAGTATATTTTTTTTGTTTTTGATACAACATTGAGGCGCCCACGTTTTTGCCTCGAAATTCCAACATCACTTTTTGTCAGCGAATTGGCATTTAAAATTTCGTTACATATAAATCTCAAGAGTACCTGATGTGCGTTACACTACGTCATTACTATGTGATATGTATATACACGTATATTAATAAATCATAGAAATAGTCTTTTTTTATCCCGAATATAGCAGGGTAGGCAGGGGGAACCTGAGATCTATCTATCTATCTAATCTAGCGTTATGACATTCCCGTTCTCCATTTCCCGCCGAATGTGTTGTGTGCTGAATGACGAAACTCAACGCCGCGCTTTGCCTCGTTACCAGAATGAGGAAATGAAAATATTACATATTAATAATTATAACAAATATTTCATATTTTCATTTCCTGGAGTTGGAATCGAACTCATAACCTGTCGGGTTTACAGTTGCAAGGGTGTACCTCTGCGCCACGACAGACCTTAATAGAAAATTAGTTTACGACGATATAATCATTATCCCTTGATGATTCAATAATATCTTTAAATTCAATTGGCCACTTCATGGAATACGTCCAATTCGTAATATGGTCGGGGATTTCAGGAAATAGTTCTAACAAGACATGAACCTAGGTACAAGATTATTTCGCATACATAGATGTGAAACTAATAATAAAAAATAATGTGAATATTCATCTTCTACCTGTTTTTTTAATAATTGATGTTTTTATTAAGTATAATATAAGATTATTAAACAAGGTTAAACTAGACCTCAATTCGGCAGAAAGTTTGTAAAGGAAAAATCTTAAGAGAACAGATTGTCTTAACACTTTTCAGGTTCCCTCTGCTATGTGCGGGATAGTGTGAAGTTTAAAAAAAAGGTTAAAAAATATTAATATAGGTACTTATATGCTTTATTTTGCGATGGTATCTCTGACACGCTGTATGTTGTAAACTAAACTGAACCACCACAAACTTTTTAGGCTTGCATATACTAAAAGCGCAAATAATATCTTAAAATATTACAAAACATATTGTATATTTTTTACATACTTAAGTTTCGACGACGACGTATGAAAAGAGGACAAATCCCCAATGGTTTTCCCCTATTTATAAAATCATTTTACTAAGAATTATTGCGCAAATATCGCATTCATTGCTGTTTTATTTGTAAATACGATGGCTTCGATCGCATTCGGAGGGGAATGTTCACATTTAAATAATTTTCGTTTTCCTGGTTTAGTAACATAACGTGTGGCGATAAGTCCAGTATCCACTAATGATTCATAAATACGGGAAATACGTGAATATGAACTAAAAATCTTATTTTTCGTTATTCTTTACATTAACCATATACCGGTTTATAATCACTTTCACGTATTTTCACGTATACATCTACACTTTTTAAAGATTATCATTGACGCCTAGGACGTGTAGGAGAGCGTTATACGTACCATTGGCTCCACATAGCCGCAAGGCCGGTGGCGGTCACTGACAGGCGCCGCCCGCCGTTACTACGGCATTCAGAAAATCGTTTCCGCTCTGGCTTAACGCTTGGAAGATACATATCTATATTATGATTAAATTTAAAATTCTTATCATTTACTTCAATATCATTTTTTTAATTATAGATATTACTAATGAAGATAATTAATTTCCAGATCTTACCCTACGTACTGGTGACATCACAACCGGTGCATAATCGAGAGCCCCATCATGCGGAACAAGAAAAAAATTTCGCGAATACGCAGACACAACTACCTAATGCTCAAATTATACCAAAGTCTGAAGAAAGTTCAAATCATGACGAACAAATAATTTCAGTAAGAATTACATCATCAGTTGCTGTCGGCAGAACAAAATCGAAACCGACTTATAATAATATACCTGTTAAAAATAATAATCAAGAAGAGCATGAATTTCTTACTACTGTCTCACCTTTAAACATAGCTCAAACATACGCTTCTACCACTGTTGATGATATAATAACTTCTACTATTCAAACAACAGTTTTGGAAGATCTTGAAACTTTGACCGAGATACCACCAAACCTTATTGGTGCTAATATTGAATTTATTAAGCAACTTCAAGCAAAGAAAGGGACAAGAGGTTTAAACCATTACGAAAGATTACACCCTTACCATTTAGAAGATGATCAATCTTATTCTAATCAAGCAAATGATTCTGTCGCTGAATCTTCCGTACACGCCATTGTAGAGAATGATGAACTTATTGAAGACGTGCCGCTAGCGCGATCCGTGCCTTTATCATACTCCTCTAAAAATTATATACAAGATCCACCACAAGGACATCGTATTGGCTCAAGATTAACAACAGTTAACTTCAATGTAGTGCATGATGCACCTAAAGATGTAAATTATAATAATGAACAATTATCAGCCTATGTAAATACAAATCATAATGTTGAAGAAGTAAACAAATTTTATAATCAACCATCTAAAGTGTACAGCCAACCTGCTCAAGTGTATAGTGAACCGGCAAAATTTTACAGTGAACCTGCCAAAATTTATAGTGAACCTGCTAAAATATATAGTGAACCCGCTAAAATTTATAGTGAACCCGCCAAAATATACAGCGAACCAGCAAAATTTTATAGTCAACCTGCTTCTTTGCATTTACCGCCTGATACCCTAGCGGATCAGGCCAATTGGAGGAAACAATCAGCGACGTCAACTTACAGCAGCACATTATTAAGTACGACGTCACCATCTATAACCAACCCACCCCATCCTGCTAAATCTCAAAGAGTTTTAGAGCAACAACCGGAGAAAAATTATGAAATAGATGAAAATGTCAGCGTCATGACTGACGGTAGAACCCACGGTGAACAACCGGCCGGACAAGAAAATTGTAAACAAGAGAATTGCAAAGTCGGCTACGTAGTGGAAGGCCGGCAGTTTAGAAAGTATAGAGTCGAAGAAAGAACTCCAGATGGATTCATTGTGGGAGAATACGGTGTAGTTAGAAATGAAGACGGGGCGCTCAGGGGGGTTAGATACACGGCGGACAGCGACGCCAGTCCACGTCTCATTCACGATGCGCTTATGAAGTTCCTGCAGCTAAAATAGGTAAAATTTGGTCGAATAATTTCATTATTTGGCATTTACACCTTTGCTCATTTTATTTATATAAAAATAAGATTTTTGATGGCTTTTCGATACTTATTTTCCTTAACACGTTTATAGATGGAAAAAGACTGAATGTCATCTGTTGTGTATTTACAAATATCTTGATGTATGATACCACAATAAAATATTTTTACGAGTTCGGGTCTGCTTTTTTATTTCATCCAATAATTAAATAAATATGAATTAATAAAGTATTACGATGCTAAATATATCCAGGAACCAATATTTAACTTGTCAAAAAATTACTAGCCAATATGGAATATAATAAAAAATTAAAGGTAAAATAACTTTAGCTACCATTTTTCATTGTATGAATATGTGATTGATAACATTAACGTCTCTCGGAGGACACCATTTGCTATTAACCTGTCAAGATGTCATATAAAAAAGTTACTTAGTAAAACAAAACAGTTCATAATTTTAAAAGAAAAAGACTATTGACGAAACAAACTGCTTTATTATAATAGTATATAACACATGCAAGCAGACACAACTCTTAAGGATATTAATTTGAACTTTTTACCATATATGTATATATATTGTGTACTTTAGTTAGAAACAAAAATGTTTTTTTTTATTTGATTAAATTATTATGTTAACAATCTCATCTATTATTAAAATTATTATATATAAATTGTGAATATATTTTATTAATACATTAAAGGCATTTTTTCAAGAAATTATTATTATTACTTCAAATATCAGTTGAAGAACAGCCAAAAAAAAAATATTATAATTGTAATATAAACATAATATACCGAGATATATTTGAATTAAATAATTAAAGGCTATTGTTATTAAAAAAAATTAGAAGCTCATAGGCAAAAAAATTCTACATGAAGCATTGAATATAAGTTGACAGTTGAGCTTACATATAAATATATTTTATAACTATTTTTGAATATTGGTGCCATAAACATAGGTCAAAGTCACGCCTGGACTCATTACTTACACAAATTCTTAACACTTACTTTAATATAACTTCAGTTACCTTAATTACTTACAAATATTTTTATAAATACTAAATTTTAAATGCTTATTTAGCACAACATTTGAACAAATGTTTACCGTCTTATTAATAAACGAAGATTAATATGCTTATGTAGACTTGAACACGCGAGGAGTTGACGGGTACAGACATTTTCACGTGGATTACCACGAGGTAATTATACCTATACCTTAGACGGCAACGATATATTAATAAAGCATTTATTAATAAGACCCTTTCATTTCTCATCTATTCTTGATAACAAAATATATAAAAACATCGCCAATATTAAAAGCAATTGCCCGATTTGTGCACGAACAACAACCTACAAATCACTCGTGGAAGCACATAAATCTTTCAGACGACCAACTTTTAAGTTGGATTCATAAATTATTTCGATGTTTGGTTATTATCTACGTTCAATTGGAATAAATATAAATACTGTTAGAACTCAAATGTATGTATGTTTATACATACATTAAAAAACCCCAACAAACAAATATATTCGTTTTTAAAGAAGTTAACGAAAAATAAAAAAATCCCGAATATTACCAACTAAAAAGAAGGTTGTCTGTTGTGGTCCTTAAAGTTATTTTATCACACTTCTAGTACGGATTTACTACTGGTTATAAATAAATATCTTTCGGATATGTAAAATTACCTCGTTAAAAGTAGACTTTAATAATAATTATAGTAAAGCATACAAAGGTTTGTTAAATACTAGTAAATATATGTATAATAAAACTTAACGCTACTAAATATACATAAGTAGACAGTTTTGGAGAAATATGTAATTATTCAGAGCAGTTTAAAATGATTACACTCGAAGCTTTATTATTTTAATGATATAGTATTTATTAAGTAGGTGAAACATTCATGTCGGGTGCATAAAAATATTATTTTACCATTGAAAGTAACTAATTAAATAAACCTATGAATTAAATTAAATATTGTTTGTTTTTTTTTATTTTATTACAAATCATATTAGATTAATTGTTGCCATATATTATAATATGAATTCAATAATAATTAAAAGCAACCAAATTTTGTTGCTATGAATGTCTGTAATAATTTTGCAGTTATTATTCATTTTACCTTGAAATGTACAAGACAAAATTTGAAAGCGGTTCATTACCAACATTTCTTTAAAATAAATTTTAATCATTCTAAAAACTTATGTATGGAATGTGATTTATAAATCTATAATCATAAGTAGGTTCATATAAAATAATGTGTAAATTGATATGTGTGTGTACTTAGGTATCATGACCAAAATTGTCGAATATAAAAAAAAAAAAAAATAGTCCCGCTGAGTTTCTTGCGCCGGTTCTTCTCAGGTCTGAGGCATTAAATTTAGTGAACCGGTGGTAAATTATTTGACGTTCAAAAAATGAAGCTTGTAACTTCTTATTTTGAATAAAATTATTTGACTTTGACTTTGATTAGCATATATCTTGAATTATGTGTTCACTTTAGGCTTGTAACAAAACATATTCAATTCTTTATAATTTTCACCATAAAAATTTGGAAAACATAACTTAAAAAGTACTGTGATTAACCAATTTCATTCATTCCTTGAATCTTGGTCCTTACCATTCGTGAATAAGTTGATAATTCGAAATTGTGTTTTTATATTATTTGAATACATAAAGTAGTATATCTGAAAGCAGATCTAGAAAGACTTTCTTATATTATATTTAGTCATTTTTCGCGTTACAAAAGAAACAAATTCTCCTATACCGTATCTTTTATAAGTAGATTTGCACATACGTATTAAAAAAATGTATGTGTATATATATCAACCTATTCACGCCTGGTAGCACTTAATGCGGTAACCAAATACTACAGGAATGATAAAAATATAAACGTTACTTCGATTTCAATATTCCATTAAAATGTTTTCGAATATAATACTTCAAATTTCAATAGTTATATCAAAAATTTAACAATTTCGTATTAAAACAGATTACATGTAAAAAATTATAATAATAACATTTTAGGATTTGGCAGTGACACACAAACTTAGCGCCAACAAATTCAGATCTAACTTTCGAGGAACCAAAATTAAAAACTGAGAATAGGGCATATAATATGTCTCATTTTGCCTTTATGAAGTTTTTGAGTCACATTAGTCGTAAGTTTCCGATTCCTGCTGCACCAGTTTAAATCGCCGGGGGCTTTTCACAGCAACGGATCCATGGCCATCCAAAGATAAGCGACCTTTCATTTGTAAATACCTTAAAATAAAAAAGATATTAAAACTTTACCTTGTCAAGTTGTCACTAAACAGCCTCGGATTCAAAAAAAGGTGATTGAAGTGTCAATTTTTTTTTTTTTTTAATATATAAACGTTATTATACAACGTAAGTTAACATTTTTAGTTAGTATTTAAAAATAAATTACCTTTTAATGTATCGGCATACAAGTTTAGTTGGACGCTGTTGCCATTCATCTAATACTTCTTTTGGAGCCAAAACCTAAAATAGATTATTTTGCTATTTTATTTAAATTTTAAAAAAGTACCATAAAATACAAGAATACAAAAACACAATATGAACACCAAATCTTGGTACATACTTAGATTAACCACGTTATGCTATAATTAATTAATGTTAATGAATATATCAAAGTCATAGTCAAATATTTTTTTTCAAAATAAGAAGTTACAAGCTTCATTTTTTGAACGTCAAATAATTTACCACCGGTTCACTAAATTTAATGCCTCAGACCTGAGAAGAACCGGCGCAAGAAACTCAGCGGGACTATTTTTTTTTATTTTTTTTTATATTCGACAATGGTTTACAATTCTTTATTATTGGCAATGATACCTTTGAAACAGACTGGAGCGAGCATTTTATTCCCAATATTCTTATATTCTTATAAGTATTAAAATTACAATCGTATTTATTTTTATGATCGTTGTTTAAACGACCATTACATGTATTATGTATGTATTTATAAAAAATATGTTTGTGAAGTCAAGATACCGTAGAAATGAAACTTCGAGTAGGTCTTGACTTACTTAATAAAAATATTTTATGGTTTTATTACAGTACTAGTGTCCGCGACTTCGTCCGCATAGAATGTAGGAAAAAAGTTATATTGTGTTAGAGTTATATTAGAAGAAATTTTCTAAAATATAACTAGCTTAAGTTATTCCTTATTACATCAGCTACGTGCCAATAAAAGTCCCGACGAAGTCAGTCCAGCCATTTCAGATATTAGCGGGAATAAACAGACAGACAGACAAAAGTTGTAAAAAATGCTATTTTGATATATGTACCGTAGATATATTCATATGTAATATATATATAGTAAAAAGCGGCTATTTTAATATTACAAACAGACACTCCAATTTCATTTATATGTGTAGATATATAAATATGTAAATATTGTATCGCTTGTTCGTTTCGAGTTTCAAATCACAACAATTATAAGGAAGGTTCACTTAAACTAAATACTTTTTCCTAAAACCTATTTTAAGTGCAGTTAAGTTGCGACACGTAGACGAATGACTCCACTGGCACGTTATATGAAGCAATATAATAATCCAAGTACAGTGCTTTACCTTATGCAGGAATTATGGCTCGTGCTATAAAACGACATACATGACTCTTTTTTATTAGAAAAATACTCTGGTTTACTTATTTGTTCGATGATAAATAATTCAAACATACTATATCTCGGTATGAAAGGTATTCGAGCCGTAGGAAATGTTTTGAACTTTTTTATTTTTAGATTAGCTTGTGTGATTACACAAAGGTTTATTATAACAAAGAAAAAATATATATATATTCATTAATATAATGATTATCTTTTTACTTGCATCTATCATTATTTATATTTTAATGTTCGTTGTATTTTTGAAATTATTTAAAAAATATATTATCATATAATTTAAAAACTGTAACCGTAGCGGTATAGCGGTTTATGTGAAAGTCATAAAACAATACGTAGGCAATTGTGCAAATCTAATTCCATATTTATAAAAACAAATTTTATTTATTTGTTTCGAGAAACGTAGTGTAAAAGTCATAATTACTTTATGAAGATATAATTAAAAGAAATATGTGTTCCTAAACATATTCGAGAGTAAAACATGCCTAATGAATCTCAATAAGCAAAATAAAAATAATCATTAAATCTTAAATACACACACGTACAGTATTATAAAAATGTTTACTTACTTGATCCCCTTTCAAACGATCAAGGAGGGTGACACAAATAACAGCTGCCTTGATCCCTGCGTGATGGGTCAGCGCTGCGAAAGCCAGAGACTCCATCTCGATGTTAACGACGCCCGCCTTATGGATGCTCTCCAAATATTCCATTTTATCAGTCTCAGTGAAATCGCAGAATGCGCCGTCCAATCGGCCTTGCCCTAAGAATTCATTGTTTATGCACGTAAGTACGTATTGTTAATTAATTGTTAAAATATTTCAAAAATATTTGAATTATAACTTTTACAGCTGGTAAAGATGTTATATATAATAAATCATACCTTCATAGAAATCATATGTGCACATGGTTTTGCCAGTCACCGTATCATAAGGGTCTTCTGTGTCTGAGAGCCCTTTTAGTTCGCGAGCAAGCCTTCGATCCAATTTTGCTGGTCGTTGAATATTTTTACCAAGAACGCACTAATACCAAGAAAGAACGAATTATCTTATATAATAATCACATAAATAAAAATATAAAAAATTATACTGAACATATCAGTACAGACAGTTCTATAATTTTTTTCACATATTTCCCACACTTTGTTACGCAGGTAATTCCTAGTGTTATATGGATTTGTCCAGTATTTTCATATCGACACATAAGCTTTGAACCTCTAACAATCAATTGCAGAGACTTTCCCGGCTGTACTACATGAAGGAGGGTGATAAGGGAATTCAGGACGCTTATAAGAAGTAATTGTACAACATCAACAATATTCCGTTTGTCTTTATTAATTATAAAACTCTAGTTATACATCCACAAATTCGACATTAAGCTATGTTACGAGATCAATCATCAAAAACAATCGTAAATATAATTTTAATAATAGAATCACCCTTGGCTCTAGGAGTAAAACCGGACTGATGAGGTATTAATTGCAGACACCACCATGGGATATCATGGACAAGGTCCCACTTTATACTCACAACTCACAAGGAAAGACCCTGAAAGAAGATCCAGCAGCGGATTTCTTACGAGACTACTTTAACAATTTTTAAACACATTTAATTTGTGGTTTAAATGTGATCTTTTGATGAATTTTTATAATAGTCACAGAAAATTAATGTCTGTTTCATTTGCTTTGAAAATCATGCAGAGCCTTCCGCAATGAATGATTGCAAGGCACTAAAGATAAAATTACGTGATTACGTGATGCAGAAAGGAATGGGTATATATTAGTTAGACCGTATTTACCCCGTGTTCTCAATCCCGCTATCATCCCCTATGTATTTTATTTAATTCTATAATATAATTTCTTTATGCTAGGCTAACCAAATGCCTTAGAATTCAATTGCACACTTAAAGCAAATGATGTCAAGTATTGCTAATAGATATCATCGGGTATGAAGAACTATTAGTAAGAAATATTGTGCTTATTATAATATTAATCTTACTATGTTAAATAAGTTACAATGAAAACCTCAACCTGAAGACTTTAATGCCTTTAAAAACGACATTCGATTCAATTGTTATGTATTGCATATTAAGCTTTAAAAAATCTAGCATTAAACTATACCTTATTGCACATAAATATAAACACATCTCACTATTCTTACCAGTTCAAGAACATTTTTAAGAGCGCCATCAACTGCCTCTTCGGATATAACGACGGTACCACCCTCATAGCCGATACCTCCACATGTGCCGATTCTAAAGAAAACTGGATCTCGCACTTTGGCGTGATACATAAGCTTTATCACCTCGTGCAGAAGGATCCCGACAGACGGAATACCCATGCCATGCTGTAATATAACATATTACCAATAAACAAGATATAGTTACTGATAGGTCATTTATATTTTATCACAATTTCAATGAATAAGCAAACAGATAAGCAGGCAAATTGACGTCATCTGATTTCACGCAATGGTTGTCAGTGTCTAACTATCTCTCTATCATTTTATTTTTTGTCCCACTTCTTTCTACTGCTTCTGTTTGCCTTCGTTGTGCAAAATTTTCTCACATGTCTGGTAAAACAATACAATATATTCATAAAATGAACCTAACGCCCTTGCCAGGACCGAGTACCGATCAGGATAACAAGAAAATAACTCCACCCACTCCACTCACATTTTTCATGTTATTACATCATTACCTGCATACTTATCACGCGCCATTGCTACTTATATATTTAAAGATAAATGAAACTGAATTGCATAATAACAATTGTATTGTAAATGCACTTCATTAAATCAGCGCCCCATTCACAATTTATCTTAATGTCTCTTAATAAATTCCAGTTCGTCTCGGTTACCATTGAAATAATTGAGAATAACGCACTGTTTAAATTAAAAAGCATCTTTGAGCAGATTTGATAATATTAACAATGTATTATATTTAAATGAAAAGTCTAATATGGCTTTTTAAATTACGTACGAGTATACGAGGTACCTACAACGAACACCTCACATTGATAACACAAATTCCTGCATTGTACTATTTAATATAGATTTCTATTTTATTATTAGTTGCTATAGTCGTTATATACTTATGCGCAATATGAGAAGAAATATTAGGAGTGAGACTTGCATTAAGGAGCGGACGGTATTTGCATGGCTAAATTAGTGCTATAAATACAACTTACACTGATGGATAGAACAGGACCGACTTTAAACATGGAGTATCGATAAGAGAATTGGCTAATATCCTGCAGCGTAGTTCCGCAGGGTAACTTGTGACCAATCTCTGCCATAATCGTGTATGCAAACTGCTCCATACGCTTCGGAGTCCCTCCCATACATACGAACTAAGAAGTAAAAATATAAATAAATAATTATAAAATTAAAGCATCGTTTTTTATATTTATTTTTTATAAGTTTGAAAAAAAAAGGAACATGACATACCTTAACGTCTCCAAACATCTCAACAAGATCATGTGAACCACTACCCAAGGCCAAATGATAAAGAATATCCTGGTCCATAAGCTCGATATTAGGATTGCGAAGTCGCACAGTGCCATCGGGATACCTTTAAAAATAAGTTTCATTATTACTAATCATAATTTTATAAAATATACGATATTAGGATATTCGTTTTATTGTTGCGTTTTCACTTTATGAAGTAGCGTAACAAAATTTATGTCATCCATATTGCCTAAAAATATAAATAACTCATCATATCAAACTCGTACAAAACATACATAATACTGCAGAATTAGTAAGTAGGTATTAAAATCTATTAAGGCGTTAATTTTTTACAGAAATAATTATGTTAGTCTTCATAATAATATCAGACGTACCTACGTACGTACATACGGTTCCAAAAATGAATTTGTTGGCTTATTTAATGAATGGTTTGCTGGAAATTTACTAAAAGGATGTATTATGCCAGAAATAATATTGAACTACAAAAAAATATGTAATTATTCCTTTTTTATACAAAAATAGCAAAAAATACATAGGATTCTTTTTAATTACATTGCCAACCAAATATATAAAAATGATCAAAACTAAAATAAATCAAAGGTAAGGTAAAAAATTTAATTAAAAAAGTTATTTTAATACCGTTATAAAAATAAGATCGAAAATATTTTTGTTATTAATATACTAACAAATATAAGAAAATTTTATTTCATAACAAATTATTTGTTTACTTCAGTGCTCGTGAACTTAACCACCTTTATTAAGTCATTGTCAAATGAATCGATAAAATAGGACGCAATAAGATAAATGAATAAAGTCAATAATTTTATATCCATATTATTGACTTAAAAGAACAACCTAACACTATTTTCGTCCACTTCTTCTGTGCTATTAGGATGCCACTCTGCGCTATCAAAGATCTTCCTGTGCGGCGTGTGGTATCCATTTTGAGATTCGGATGACCGACCGACATTGTTCAAGCTGGCATTGTGATCGAAATCTCCATTGAGAGGGACCGCGTTGGTCTGAGGCATTGCTAATGACTGGCAAGAATAAAATAAAAAAAACTTTATAATCGCTCTGCCTCATCTGTGTGTAAACATGTTTTAAATACCAGGTAGAGCAAACCAAGTTGTGGATTTGTTAGAAATACACATAATGTAAAGTGTAAAAATATAATTTCATTCCAATTTAAATAATTTTGTTTATTTGATTATAAATATGTAAAATTAAGAAGGTTTATAAAACAATAATTTCATTTTGAATAACATCATATTTTGTTATTTGTTACTAAAAACATTTTTTATACAATAAATTATATGAAGTTTACAAACACACATGATAAATAATATAATATGCAAAAGAACAATGTGATTGTAAATATTAGCAAACAATTCGATCAAGGTTACTGAGTAGTTATTTCATCTATACGTAGATAAATGAAAGGACAAGAAAAGATAATAGTCACCGAAGAATAATTTTATGAAATATTTTAGTCATTTACTGAATGTCACATGTGGTATTTTTTTTTAAAGAAACAACATGTACAACATGAACTTATTATATAAAATAATATGGAATTACTTTAAATTTACATTTTTTTTTATAAGCTTTTAACATAACTTTCTTCGTCATTATTGCGGAAATGTTTTTTCAATGTTCTTTATTACATTTTATAAAAGTATACTATTATTTTATATCCAAATTGATTGATATTGAAGCAACAGAAAAAATATTATAAAGCAAGAATTATTAAAATATTAAACATGTAGAGACTTTTAAGGAAAAGAGTCATAATAATAAATAATTATGTGTAATACAACACGTAATAAGTAATGGAAAAGACTTACCGTATAAAATTTTGCACACAAATTATATTTAACCTACGCCACAACTATAGAGCACTATGAAAGCGTTGCGCTGCGTCAATTTCTCGAAGACAAATAAGATTCAGTCAGCTGAGAGTCCCTAGGCAACCATAGAAACGCTTGATCCTACCAATCACTAAACGCACATGTGTGAGCAATTCCATTGATATAAATTAATAAATATGAGCACGCGCACTTAACCATGCTGCTAAAAAATGAATCAATGCAATTATAGATTATAATACAAATGCTTTATAGGTATGCTTAAGTCCTACAATAATTATAAAACTTCATATTATTTGTATAATAATATGTAATAATAATATATGTAAGTTTCGCTTTACCCAATAAAACTAACTTTGCATTAGATTCTTAAATCTTTTTTTTAAATACCAAAAGACTTTGGATAGATTTTTTTGTAACTATACGTTTATTAGTATCTTAACATCATTCTTTCAATAAATTTATGTCCAGCTTTCGTAATTCGCGCCCCGCCAATAAATTACAAAACTTGGATTAATTATAAGAAGCGCACTACATGGACATAAACTGTATGGACTATATATTTATATCTACATCTGCCTCAAAAATTGTTATATCAAAAAAAAAAAAAAGTACTATAAAACATAAAAACACCTCTTTTTTTATTTGAGTAACACTTGTAATTTGATTTTGACTTATCCGTAGATGATTGTAACAGTTTTTGTAAAACGTTCATTATCATTTAAAATTCCTAAGAGAAATGAAACCATTTGTACCACAAGTCTAATGGAGTCACCTCAAGAATTCACAAAACCCACATCTTTGCAAATATTTATAACATTATTGGTTAGTAAAAATGAAAGTTCTGTTAATATTTTTGTAATTAATTTTATTTATAGCATTATATTGAAAATTACATAATGGACTTATATAATTTTTTAACTAACGTACCTATATACCTACGTTTTTTATTTTTACACTTTTGGCAACATTTGAGTTTTGTTGCGACGTAGGTAATATACGGTATAACATCAAAATAAAATGTAATTAGAATAATGAAAAAATAGGAGCTAGTAACTATATTTTACGTACAACGAGCTTACAGTTAAACTAGGTTACTGGTTTCAAGAGGTCGAGTCAAGTTCACCTAGTTTTCACTCTTCTATGACCAAACTGTTATTGTTTACTGATGCAACAATGATTCATGAAATAAAATGAGTATTGAAAATTTAAATGTTATGTATACATATAACATTTGGTATGTTTTTGAACATTTTCTAACTTAAATAATTATATAACAAATACTAAAGTTCGTAATCTTATTCTATAATAAATATTATGTAATACTTAATAAATATTATATGATCATAAATGAATTATATTAGAGCCAACCTTGTTCCGAATCGTATAAAAATTGAAACAAACGCCCATCATCACAATCATACGTACATTACAAATGATACTTACTCGTCACGGAGCTCGTCATTATCGAAGGACATCATTAATGAAACACTAGCACTACTAGGGGTAGATACAATTTGATTACGTTTAACTAAATGTAGGCAGATCGATGAGTGCAGCGACCCTAACAAATGCTGCGCGACTGTAGAGTATAGAGGTCCTCTTTTCCGGCCAAACGCTGTAGGGCGCGGATGCGTAGAAGAGCTTGCGCAGTCCGCCCGGCCCCCACATCGACAAAAATGTACGCAACAAATAGATTTATGCTAAAATTTATTCATTTAATAGCCATTACACTTAAAACTTAATCAAAGTGACTATAACCATTATATTTATCTATGTGAAACATATCACAATCGTTCTGAATCGCTATCTCATGGGTATAATGACTTCACATGTATAATTTATGTGTATAATTTTAACTTTATCGTTATCGTGATAAAATAGTATACTATTGCTATATAGGTATTTGTAACTAGTACTGATATTTAAATAAAAATGCAAATATGTAATGCTTAACACTCTTTATTTGAAATAAATTTACATCAATACATTGATAATAACATATTAGTATATATAATTCATTATTACGTCACTGCCATCTATCGTAAAAATCAGAAGTTGATATTATATGAAACTAATTCTTGTTATATTGGTTACACACGGCGATAATATTTAAAGAATGCTTATTTAAAAATATAAACTCGATTCGATGAGAAATGTAATAAAAGTAATATTAATTTAGAACAATACAAAAGGGAATCATACAAAATTAAATCTAGATATATAAGATAAAATGATATGTTGGAAATCATACAATCCTAATGAAATGGCAAGGTAGTAAGATAATAAAAATTAAGCATTTATGTTGCATGTATTTTGTCCTGTCTGTTTTATTTTTAGGTAATCGTTACATGAACGGACAAACAAAACTACTAATATCTAAGAGTATATTCAAACATTCAACTTATTAAATTATTGACTAGTAGAAAATTTACCACTTAATACATATCAACATTGAAACTATGCTCAAGCAGTGAAGCCTTAAACGCAATATACAAATAACAAGGTCAATGTATCCAGTAGTGATTTTTACGATTAATTCCTAATCCGGAAGGAAATAACAAAAAAAACGTGCAAATTTGAATATATGAGAAAAAATTGGGCAGAACAAAGACAATATAACCAGTAGGTATGTGGCTTATACTTTTAAATTTAAAATTTAACTAACTTAGTCAACATAATAAATCTAGTGAGCAAAAACACTATTATTCTTATTTTTGCAATGCAATATTACTTAAATATCTAAAAAGGAAATATGCAAAATATCACACAATTACAAAGAAAATTATAATTATTCTATTATACATAATTTATTATTTTTATTTCCTTTTTGCCCAAATAATGGTAAAGTGTTAACGGACTAAGACAGCTCAACAAGACAACTGGAACATGAAAATCAACGTCGTACTTTGTCTTAGCAGAACGGAATCATCGCATTTACTATCTATCGCTGCCCCACTACGCTAAGAAATAAAACCTAATCCATATCATAATTGTAAGCAATGGGGAAGAAGACTAGATATATATATAGAAGAAGACTAGATATATAGATAGAAGACTAGATAGAAGCGACACAAGACATTTCCAAATGTCTCTGTGTCAAGGACTCCCGAGGTACGCTGATTTGTGATCAGGGCTCTGTGAAGGAGAGATGGAGGGGCTACTTCAAGGAGCTGCTGAACACTCAGCATCCGTGTAGTCTTCCTTCCGAACCGCTCCCTAACCTCGGACTTGTTGCCCCAATAACCCTTGACGAAACTCGAAATTGTCTTCGACCCATGAAGAACCGGAAAGCGGTGGGGCCTGACGACATTCCGATCGAGGCGTGGAAATCGTTGGGCTCTCTTGGTGTGCTCATGCTCACTGATCTCTTCAACCGCATCTTGAGCACTGGTACGATGCCACAACAGTGGCGGTACAGTTTCATTACCCCTATTTACAAGGGAAGGGGCAGTGTTCAAGATTGTGGTAATTATAGAGGGATCAAGATCATGAGTCACACCATGAAGCTCTTCGAGCGCATAATCGATCTCAGGCTTCGCCGAGAGTGTACTGTCTCTGGATGTCAGTATGGATTTCAGTCAGGATCCGGTACCATGGACGCCATTTTTGCCCTCAGAACTTTGATGGAGGCATACAGGGAAAAAAGGAGAGCTCTGCATGTGGCATTTTTAGATCTGCAGAAGGCCTTTGACTGTGTGCCTCGTCAATGTATCTGGTGGGCATTGCGGTCCAAGGGAATCCCTGAGATCGATATTGCCATTCTTAGAGACAGGTACCGTGATTCCGCTTCAAGGGTTAGGACTGCTGTTGGCGACACCAAACCTATTCCGATTACGGTAGGGGTTCACCAAGGCTCGGCGCTTAGTCCGTTTTTGTTCAATGTAGTCTTAGATACTGTCTCGGCTTACATTCAGGACCAACCTCCATGGTTGATGATGTATGCCGATGACATAGCGCTCATTGACGAGGACCGGATGAGGCTGGAGCAGAAAGTGAACCTCTGGAAGGGTACGCTTGAGAACGGCGGTCTTAAACTAAATGTGTCGAAGACCGAGTACATGGCATGCGGGAGCCCGGACTCTGGCACTATCCATATAGGTCCTGAACCAGCCGTTAAGTCGGAAAAGTTCAGGTACCTTGGATCCGTTTTGCACGAGTCCGGAGGCATCGATCACGATGTCCAAGCCCGGATATGCGCTGCTTGGGCCAAATGGCGTGAGGTCACTGGTGTGGTCTGCGACCGCAGAATACCGCCCAAGCTCAAGGGACAGATATACAAGTGCATAATCCGACCTGTTCTTCTATACGGTAGCGAATGTTGGCCGGCGCTATCTCGGCACACTCAGGAGCTTCGCGTCACGGAGATGAAGATGCTGAGATGGATGTGTGGCGTTACGCGGGCCGACCGCATACGTAACACATTCATTCGAGGTAGTCTTCGGGTCCGTGACGTAGCGGATAAGCTCCAAGAGCGTCGCTTGAGATGGTACGGCCACGTTGCGCGCCGTCCCGAACACTATGTCGGAAGAAAATGTCTTGATATATCTGTCCCTGGAGTTAGACCCCCCGGACGCCCAAGGAAGCGATGGCTGGATGTCGTGAAGCAGGATATGAGAGCCAATGGACTAACCACCGGTGATGCAGAAGATCGTGCAAAGTGGAGTAGGTTGAGTAGGAAAGCAGACCCTGGCTAGCCGGGATAAATGCTAGGAAGAAGAAGAAGGGGAAGAAGACTAGATATTCTATGATAATATTACATGACAATTAGTATCCACAAAATATTACAATCACACAATGCACAATACAAAACAGACAGATGTATACAATTTAAAATCATATGTTTTAATAAGTGAGATCTTAATTATTCATCAATACGAACAGTATATTTGTGATAAAAATAACCAACAGTATAGCTGTGCATATTTTAAAAAAATAATGACAAATTGTAGTATGCTAACTTGACTTAAATTCTTTCTATAAATGCTTTCTCGAATAAATAATTTTCATTCCCTTTCCAATTGTATTTGCCATGTTTCGAAATTGTATTTTGTATTGTGTACAATTTCGAAACATGGGAATAATGCTTAGTGGATATAGTATAGTACTCACTGACAATAATTACAGCAACGTCAAATTTGAAAAATACTTTGGCTATTTTATAATAGTAACATTTATAAAAATTAATGAATAATAATAATAATAATCACGTCAAGTAACATTTAGCAGTTCCTATATGGGTATATATATCACATCTATACTACTTAGTAAAATATCAATTATCATTTAATACGTATTGTAGTCACCTAGTTCATTTATAAGGAAATGTCTAGAGTAAACTCCATTGTTATGCGAGGTGAGCCTAAACGTGAGGACTCAAAAGAATTTTATCTGCATAAAATTTTCATAAAATATTTCCAATTTAATTCTGCTGTTTTGAGTCTCCAATTGGTATAATGAGAATTATTTCCATTGTATTTATTCATCTACTTTCACTTAATGGTCACCGGCTAATTCATCTAAAATGCGTCTAGGAAATACTGGTTTAGTATAAATAATTCTTTCTGGGAAATATAGCATGGGGTTCCTTGTAATTAGGGTCAGGTTGATTGCGGTAACGTCGAGCGAGCCAAACTGCGAACAGCTGCAAAAGTACAATAAAAATTATGTTTAGTTCATTATCATACATAACAATTTATTTTCCAATAGATACATATGTATGTTTAAAAAGATCCGTTTGGAATTACTACTTTACCATAGACACATGGACGCGTAAAATTTATAATACTTCACCTTTTCCGCCGTCTGTGCCCAGTTTAAAAGTCACATAATAATACCTTACATTGCTTCTTTGCTAATAGAAGTAGTTTTGAAAACCTGCATTTTTAACATAGACTTCATCAAATGGTACAACATCATACATTTACAGGTATTTTTTCATTACTACATGGAAATTTTAGAGATTTTTTTGTAATAATATATTAATAAAATTTTGAGCACATACTCTATATTTTGCATACCAAAGTCTTAAATATATTTTATCCATAAGCTATCATCACAGTGAAATGATATAAAAACATGCATACAACATAAAAATATTACTACTAATTGTATTAATAGAAAAATTTATAGAAGCCAAAACTAATTCAAGCACTAGAAAATATAAAATTGTATTAATTTTATAACTTATAATTTTACACAAACATCAAAAAGCAGTCATAAGAATATGCAACACAAGCAATTAAAAATTTTGCACTTATATCAAGAGGCAAAAAGCTGTAGTAACGTCACATGCAAACTTAAGGAAGATGCAAGTCTGGCACAGACTTTTTTAATATGAACAAGCTACAAGCACTAAACCAATCCACCTTTAAATCATTAATCTTGAGATCATTCACAGAAATGCACTGGGATTAGCTCGCGGGTCCTTTTGGTTCCGATATCGAACCGTCAACCAAACACCCAAAAACTGGAAAAACCATGTTGTTAGTAACAATAAGACAAACACTGCATAGCCCACAAAATAATTATGTTATATAAAAAATTAATACACAAATATGTTAGTTACAAATCCAGCGGGATTTAAAAAATGCTGTTAACCGCAGTATTTTTATTTTATTTGGGAATATTTTATTGTATCATATTAATTTGATATTAATATAAATAATAACATATTTTTTAAATGTACCTATTAAAACATATTTTGAGTCACTGAGCTCAGAGCAAATAAATATATATACATCGTTATTAAATTACTCTGCTATTATAAGAATTTGTAATTATTTATATTGTTTCAAAATATGAAAGAGAAACCAACGAGTCCAACTCAATATCTCTGAATTATATGTAACTTCATTCAATCATGTTTTCAATTGCTAATAATTTATTTAAGGTAATTTAATTAAGTTATTCAAAGAAATAAATAAAATATATTACTACTATTGCAAATAAGCTTGTGATTATTTATATAGGAAGTAATTATAAATATTTAAAAAACCAATGTAAACTAAAAATTGACACAGTAAGTATCAAGCATCCACATTTTTTATTGATCTTCTTATCTCTTTTTGATAACTTTGTTTACACAATTTAAAGATAAGAAAAGTAAATGCGTAGTAAAAATTGTTAGTGTTATGAACTTTTATGAGAAAATTTATCAAGGTTGTCCATAACATAATTCAAACATTACCATTATCCAGTCACCTAGTTGACAATTAATATAATAAATAGACTTACCTCAGTAAAGCTGAAGAATAGTCCAATTCCACCACAAAGTTTAAATGCATAATCAATAGTTTCTTTAAGATTTTCCATGCATGGTTCACATTGACATTCTGGAGATATAGGCATATTTTTACAGCATACTCTCTGCAAATATATTTTTAAAATTATAATTTCCTAATTCTAGGACATACATTTAAGGCCATGAACCAGTTAATTAATTAAGTTAATTAAAAATCATAATAATATATCATTAGTTAAATGTTTTTGTTATTAAAAAATCTTACATCAACCAAACTGCAAGATGGATAATCAATTGTAGCATTATTTGGCATTGTTCTACTCTGGAATCCACAACATAAAAACCTCTCTTGAACTTGTTCTTTTACATCCATATTGACTTTATTCCAGCCCTAAAATGTAAACAATTTTAAAAAATCAGTAAAGTACTCTTTGTTCAATTTTGCAACCTTTTCCTGATTCTTAAATATTAAATATCAATTATGTAAACAATAATATGTACCTGTTGAGCCAGCATCTCTTGTTGTTCAGAATTCACAGCCAGACAAGCACATGCAACTGAAAATTGCACTAAAAATAGCAAGAAAAGTATTACCATGTACTGCAATTTTGTTAAGAAATATCATTTGCTTCAAAAATTATACTAAAGATATCTTCGCACTTACGAGTTTCATTATAATTATAATAAAATATTTAACATTATTAAATGATACAATGCTCAACTACGAAAAAGGATACAAAAAATAGCATCACTTGATGATGCTTCACAGCTCCGGCTAGCCCCAAAAGGGATATCAATATAAGAAATACTCCACATGCTAAAATTCCTCCTACTATAGGCAGATTGGTCACTAATGACGATGCCTGCCCGTATACTGTCACCGATATAAGGATAGAAGCTACCACCTGTCAAGGTTTATAAAATGTAAATCGTAAAATTACATTAATTAAAAAAGTAAGAAATCGTAAACTCATTAAATTGATATTATAATACTTACAACATAAAGAATATTTAGCGCGATTAAAGCATTTTTTGAACAAGTAAACCCTCCACACATCCTGAATGCAAATTATCTCAAACTATGACAATGATAATGTATTGTCCTGTTATCTTACATTAAAAATAACTTGTTGAATTGGAATAGGTACGTATATATAGTTGTTAGAAATTCAATCTCATATAGTTCAACAAATATTTAACTTATTCACCAATCTTTAAACCTTTATATTTAATTAGGCCTTTTACTTTTGTTTCACAATTCACATCACATATGTCTCATGTCATGCATGACAGTCCGACTTTTGAAAGTATAAATTATGACATAAGATTTGCGTTGTGACAAAGACAAAATATGTTTTAGTGATAACCACAGTGAGTAGTAGTACACGTTTAAAATTAAATAAAACAATTAGATTAACTAGAAATAAAATGGAATTGTAATTCATCGAGAAAAATCGATAAAATAGAACACTTTGCTATTCTTTAACAGGAAAGCTTAGAGTTTTAGGCATGCTATTATTCAAGTACTCAATATACTAGTGTAAAAACTCGTGTTTATGATTTTTCATCTATCTACAGTAAACTATTCGATTAGTGATGTTCAGTGAATTAGATTACAACGTACAGGCAATCCCGAATTCGCAAGAGATGAAACGAATAACTTTATAACGAAAATAACTATAATAATAATAATAATATGTACTTTATTTAACTTTTATTTCTGTATTCATTTCTCTCATCTTCGATAGTATATTTTTTAAAAAGTATGTAGTATAGCATTGACATTCTAACTTGGAAAAATATTACTCATTGAAAAAGTTGAAATATATAATAAAGATCTAATATATAATATACAACTACAAACAAAAACCACAACTAATTATTTTCAATTTTTAATAATTGCTTATATTTATTTATTTTCTACATTTACATTTTTTAATACATTCATTTCTTATTAAGTGGTTTTTTGTGAGATTTCTTCATCAGTAATCTCATTAACCTCTTTCAATTTAAGTTCAAAAAATTGTTTTCTATGAACTAAACTTATATGTGGTTGTCTTAAACTATAATTTTCATTGCCCTTTTTGGTATATTTTCCTTTTCCCTCATCACCCAACAGTTCTCTTAAAGCTTGATTCCTTTGCAATAACTTATCATAAAATGTTAAACCAGCTTCAATATAATCTGGTCCAAGTTCACACAACTTCTTGTCAACTTCAGTTTCATAATGAACTTGTGTGATATCTTTCAAAAGGCAGTAGGAACCCATGCCAAAAAGTCCAACAATAGAATAAAATATTCCTCTTAAAGCTTGTGGTGCTACATACAGGTTGAATTTTCGATTTAAATACTGAGAAAAAGTATAGACAAAAAACACAGATATAAATGGGTAGGTTGATTCAATCATAACTTTGTTATTTTGAGTCATTAATATCTCCCTGCAAATTGCAAATTCTTTTACTTTATCTGGCAATATAAGCGCTTCTCCTAATTTCTTGCCAACCTCTGAAGTCAAATCTAAATCTTTATGGTTCACCTGTAATCAATTATAATAAGGTAATAAAAAAGTATATTAAAATATAATTTCATAGCATATATCAAGTTTTATACTTTAAAATTGATACCTGTATTTTCTGTTTTTCAACATCATCTAATGATTTGTATGTAAAATTAGCTGGTATTCCAATTAGCACACCAAATCTGGAGCTAGTGCTCCCTAAAAATTAAAGTGGATTTAAGTATGACATTCTTATATGTAACTAATATTATATTAATTAGATTGTAAAACTGTTTTATGTTTTGTATCTTTGTATCTAGTTGAATTGAAGGAGGGATCTCCTTCAATTCAACTATTACTATGTATATTCATTATTTTGGTGATTTAATTTTTTTATTAGCACATAATACAACAATTCACATCACTGTATTTCTGCAAGTTCTCAAAAATGAGTCCTAGTAAGTATATATATATATATATATATTATAATAAATATCATATTTTAAAAGATATTCTTACCAGCATGAAATAAATCATATCCAAACACACTAAATGGTTCAATCAGTTTCCTTTGCCTATTATTTATTTTCAAGAGTTCTAAACATTTCTCATATCTGTGTTGCAAATCGATTGGTAGATTTGTTGGCTTACCATTGCTGTTACCAAGAATTGTTTAAGAATTAAATTCATTAAAATACATTTACACGTAATAATCATCACAAATTCAACCAAACGACCAATTACCTATATTGTTGTACAAACTCTTTGTATTTGTTTATAAGTAATGTTTGAGGGGTGAATCTAATTGCAGTCAGTGTAATACCGGTGCCCGTCACAAAAAAAAAAGAAAATGTACGTCCTCTTTCAGTCAAAAACCATGATACAGGTTTTTTAGCCGACAACATTTCTATATCCTAATGTTCAATACAGATATTATTTACTATACTATACTATAGAATATTTACAAATTATATACATTTCACGAAATTCTAATTTGAGGTTATAATGTTATATCATTTTATATTAGACATAGCCATAGGGACACAAAAAGTATCGATACTTTTTTTGTATTGTGTATTTGTCCTTACGATACCGATATTTTTATTCGATACTTGGACGCAATGAGTACATTTTGACCGGTAACATATGGAATAAACTATGAACATAAGTTTCCTTTTTGGGTCATGTTTGTAATGAAATTGGCAACGGCATATTATTCGTATATTTGAGTATTCAGTCATACAGTTCTTAAACATTATACATGGAGTTTGAAATCGTTCGTTCCATTCAAGGACTTACAGTTCACTCGTTCAATAAATCACTTACTCGTCTGTCATTAACTGTTGTTGTGAAGAATATTAAGATATTTTTGTTCTTTTCCTCAACCTCACGCTTTATGCTGCATAGTAAAGTAGTCAGAGGTAGCTTAGTGTCAAGAAAAAGTTTCTGCTTTCCGCCCGCTGCACTTTGTCTTTCCAAAGCGGATAAATTAATGAAATTTAAATATAAGCATTCCTCCGGGTGGGAATCGAGCTCACTAGCAATTATGTTTACTATAAGACATTCTCCCACCGCGGCATGATGGCGTCTTTCGATTCTTATATTTAGATACCTTCCATTCGATATCGTGTCCCTCCCTAACCTGAGATGTTTAACTTTTGCTTTTTAGTAATAGATTTCGAGTACGGAGTATAAAAAAGGTACAGACGATTATAAGTTATGAATCGACTTACTGAGTTGCTCTTCATTATTTATTACTCGATATTTAAAGTTAATACCCTGATTGAGAATAATAACCTGATTGAGGGTGAAATCAGCAACTTGATCAGCGCTCATGCATCTCAAGTGGGCAGACAAGTTGCACGTAGTACTTTGAAAAAGTACTACGTGCAACTTGTTTGCAAAAATAATTATAGTTAGACTTAAACGGCCACGTGCCTAAAGGTTGGTTCTGATATTCACGGTAGTTTTGGTTACGGTCATCGCAGTACACAGAGGGGGAATCTGAAAATCTATATTGCGTCTGATTTGACCACTGTGAAGACGTTCTTCCCAAAAGAATTCCCAGCATTTTATCTAGCTCAATAGATTATTTGCTAGTAGGCAAGGCTACTGCAAGGTCATTGCCTGACGAAAGCCTGACGGCCCAATATCCTCTCCTTCTTTCTAACTATAGTATAACTCCGAAAAAGAAAGTTGGCGAGAAACGCTATCCTAAATTCAAGTGGTGCTGGCTAAGTGGGCCGATAAAGACCGACCGAATACCGAAACTGCCCAGGAAGTTTTGGATCGGGCCCAGTGAGAAATTGTTATTGTAAGTAAACGAGTTCTTGGCATTTCTAAGGGAGTCATCAAAAGAGAGACATGGTGGCAGAATGAGAAGGTGCAGGGAGCGATTCGCAAAAAACAAGACTGGTATTAAAGAGTGACAGCACTTTAACGGTCCTGAAGAAAAGGAACGCGAATCGTGCCAGTACAACAGCAGTCAGAGGCAAAAGCTCATTTATAAATTGGCATGTGCTCGGTTTTAGTGTCAAGGACACTCAAGGTACGCTCCTTTGTTATCATGCATCTGTGAAGAAGAAATGTTGGTGCTACTTCAAGTAGGTGCTGAAAGATGTAGAGTTCCTTTCAAATCCCTCCATAACCTAGAACTTATTGTCCCAATGATCCGATCCAGAAACACGGACGCAATTTTTGCCTTCGGAACATGAATGGAAGCATATAGGGAAAAGGAGAGAGAAGTAAATATCTAATGTACTTTTTTGAGGTCTCTATATAAATAGCATTAGTTAATAAATTCAATTATTTTTTGTATGTATCGTAACGTAGATGTAATATTTTTTTGAAGTTTTACTTTAATCATATGTGAAATACACACGTATTTTCTTAAACATTCATTTAAAAAATATATATTTTTAAATATAGCTTCAAATAATATTTAATTTTCACTATACTGTAGAAAACCAGTTTCTTTCTATTTCAATTACATAAATTCAATGTCAATTGACTGAAAATGATCATCTACCATCGAATTACGACACTATTATCGTAACATCGAAATGTCGATGTTATCGAGCACTAGACGTCGACATTCGACGCCAAAACAAATTGATACAAGTCATAACAAAATAACTTATTGGGTTATTACTTATTGGCTTTATTTCTAAATATATATAAGTGAAAAAAATCTACTTTATAATATTTTAGGAAACCTTTAAGAAACTTTAATTCTCCCGAGCGAAATGGAAGACATAATAAATGAAATCAATAGATTACGCCTAGATTGTTTAGATGAAGAATGGGTGCAAACTATATTTGACTCTGAGTTTTTAGAATTTGGAGAAATACCATGTGATTACGAAGATGTATTAGAATCTATTGAAATCAAACCCCTATTCCAAACTGTTATAACAGCTATAGATAATTGGCTTACCTTTGAGTTAAGTAATGAAGAAGAAAAATCTTGGACAGTTCTATCCCATCAAATAAAACATCAAAATTTATTAGCTTTGCTGGCCTATTACATTGATATTGGTGGAAAAAATGTTGTTTCTAAAGAACATAGAAACAATGCACTACTAGCATCACGTTTTTACTACAAATTGATTTCCATTCCAGGGTACAAAGCATTTCACATTTATCATTCACAGCTTTTTGCACATTCTCTTTTGTGCTTCAGCTATCCTAAAGGAATGTGTGAATGTGAGGAATTATATTTTAATTCAAAAGAACTTACTCGAGAAGTGAATTGTATTATTAAGGAACTTACTAATTTAGCTAAAGATTTAAAAGGAATTATTACAAATTTACACTTAACCCCGAGTGACATGAATTTCGAAGATATTTTAAGCAACTTAGTAGATATTACAGGGGGAGCTATAGTGAATAAACTTCATATAGGTATCTGGTATTTATATTTCCTCATATGCTAAAATAATAATAATATTAATAATAAAAAAATAAGAGGCCATTGGTACACAGTGACAGCCTTGGGCTGTAAATCAGATAGATGTTGGATTTATCCACACTCAGGAGAGTGATTATATCTATATAAATTATTATTTTCATTTTGCTGCTAGAGGCCATTTGTGCTGAGGTGCCCAGGTGGAGCTGTAATGCGACAGGTTGTGGGTTCGATACCCTCTCCAGGAAATGAAATTATTAAATATTGTTAATATAATAATTAAAGCTTAGTATTTTCATTTCCTTGCCCTGGTAACAAGGCAAAGCTTGATATTGAGTTGTTCCATTCAGCTCAGCCCTGAACTCTTAAAAGAATGGAATATTCTAACATTAGCTCTGCATACTTTTGCTACGCACGAGATACAAAGTGAAGCTATAAAAAGAAATTGCTGCTAAAGTAAGGCAAATTATTGGCACTTAGTTAACTTGTTAAGTTCTGCCACTTAACAAATTCAGAATATTGCAATCCTTTTTTCTGCTAGTATTCCACTATACAAGAAAAAAAGTGTGATGCTCACTTCTTTATTCAACTTTTCTACTAATCAGAGCATACTATCATATAATATATATATATATATATTTTTGAGATCATATAATATATAAATATTTTTTTGTTTAAACAGATAAAATTGAATTGGCTTCTCTGTCTTCAGCGATATATGAAATGATAGATATTTTATTGTGTGATGTAAATGGAGCTCCTAATGCGTCAGCTATACAAATACTTTTTAAATGCTTACTTCCGAAATTAATAGCATCGTCCATGGATTTTCGCAATGCTAATGTAAGTGATATAGAAACTAGTTAGGTTGATTAACATTAACTTTTTACTCAACTTTGCCTACTTGGTAAAAAGGATGGTTAAAGAAAGTTCAAAATATAATGTAATATATATGAATTATTTTTTTTTTTTATTATAATTCTTTATTTTATTAGTGATAATACATTTGATGATTGTAGTTTCAAATACCAGTTTCTTTAAATATTTGTCTATTCCAGGTGTGGTAAAATAAAATAAAAATACAAATGTAGATTCATGTTTTACAACATTTCTATGCATTAAAATTTTAAGATTATAAGATATGGAGATATAAAAATTAAAAAAATGTAAATTTTTTATTAAGTTCATTTATTTCCACATCTTGCAATGTGTACATATTAAATGTATGTTAGTATTTTTAGTTTCTTTTTTTTTTTCTTAATCTAAGGTTAGTTAGTGTTAGTCTTTTTGTGCTAGATATGGATCCTTTCAGGTAAAAGCCTCCCACATCTTTACCCTTTTGTTCCTGTCTTGGGCACCCTCTGTCTAGTCCTTTCCGGCTACACTGGCAATATTGTCAGCCCGTTGCATCCATGGTCTGCCTCTAAGCCTTTTCCCATTTGGTCCATTCCAATTTGTTACAGTAAGCGTCCACCTGCTGTCTGTGTTCCTTTATGTATGTCATGCCCAGTTCCATTTTGAGTTGTGTAGCGTTTTTGAGTGTCTGTCAGCTTGGTCCTTGCCTAATGTAAATGCTCTTCACTTTATGTATTTTTCTTATTGTTAGGATACTTCTTTCTATTGAACACTTGCATGTTGTGATTTTATTCCGTACAGTATTTGTACATATCCACGTTTGACTTCCATGAAAAGCGATGGTAGTATGCAGGTGTCCATAACTATCATTTTTAGGTGTAAATTCTAGTTGCCCTTCATGATTTCTTTCTGCGACCAGTACTATATTTGTTCTTCTGATGACTCTTCCTAGTTGTTTGTTTTTCTAAATGAAATTTGTTTCCCTAGGCATATGTAATGGTCAACATATTCTATTGTTTTTCCATTTAAGAATATAGGGATTTGGGCTTTGTTTGTCATTATTGTTGTTTTAGACGTGTACATTTGTAACCAAACAACACTACTTTCCTCATTCAATTGACCGAGCAGGTGAATACCTGCCTGGTCATTTCTTTGCTGTTTCTGAGAATACAGCAATGTCGTCGGCGAATCTTAGATGGCTTAGTTTTTTATTATGTATTCTTAGCCCTTCATTTTCCAATTGAGTTTTCGGAAGATTTCTTGTAGTACAGCAATAAATAGTTTCGGTGACATGGGATCCCCTTGTTCCACGCCCATTTCTATATTGAATTCTTCACCTGTATTTTCAAGTACCACTGTGCTCTCACTTGGGTTGTATACATATATCTTTAAGTATGTTAATGTATTTCTTGTTAATGTTGCAACTTGTGACTGCTGAACCATATAGAGCTATGTGAAATAGTGTCGAAGCCTTTCGTATAGTCCATGAAAGCTATATAAAGTGGTTGGTAAAATTCATTATACTTTTCTATTAGTTGCTCTATTTATCTGTATATATTATGACAATAAAGTATCCGGAAATTGTAAATAAAACAAAAAGTATTCATTTATTAATCAATATTTATTTTGTTGCCTTCAAAATAGGCCCCATTTGATGCAATACACATGTGCCAACGCTGCTTCCAATCTTCGAAACATGTTTTATAAGCACTTTCCGAGATCTTCTTTAGCTCTCGCGTCGAATTCTCTTTTATGTTTTCAATTGACTCATAACGGTATCCTCGGAGTGGCAATTTGAGCTTAGGGAACAGGAAAAAGTCGGCCGGAGCTAGGTCTGGCCGTTTCCTACGGATTTTCTCGCGCAAACGCCTCAATACAGCTAAATAGTATTCCTTATTGACAGTTTGTCCTTCCGGTAGGAATTCATAGTGGACCACACCTCGAATATCTAAGAAAACAGTGAGCATCACCTTGACTTTTGACTTGCTTTGGCGCGGTATTTTCGGTTTTGACTCGTTTCTGATCTGCCATTCCGATGATTGTTGATTTGTTGGCATGTCCTACTCGTAGACACATGTCTCATCGCCAGTTATGATGCGTTCCATGAATGAGAGATCAGCATTGGCACGCTCCAGCGCGTCTAAAGAGGCTTCTTGACGATGCTTTTTTTGCATGAAATTCAGCTCTTTTGGAACAAGGCTGCCAGCGACCTTTCTCATGCCCAAAAGTCAACCAAAATCAAACGAACCGATTCTCGAGAGATGTTAAGGTCTCTCTTGTAAATCTTATACCTTATTAGATTTTTCTCTATGATGTTATGTTTGTTGTTATTATATTCATTCTGTATAGCTTTGCTTGTTTCTTTAAATAATTTGGTTAGCTGTGCTTTCATTTTCTTCGTTTTAGGTTTGCTTAATATTAATTCAGTCCTTCTATTGATTAGGTTTTGCGTTTCTTTACTCAGGATTTTGTGTCCTTTTATCCGCTTTTTAAATGCCTGGTTAGTTATTAGACTGCTTCTGTTAGTTATTAGAGATCTGACATTATAAGTGCTGATGTAAATTTTCTTTAAATTCTCAGCTTCATCTTTAGTTACTTTCCTAGTTGTATTCGTAGCTGTGTTTTGTATTATATAATGATGTGGGGTGTTGGTCATTTTCCCCACTGAGACCAGCCGAGTTTGGGAAGAATAATGCACATAGTATAAGGAAAATATATTTAAGTTTAATTCTAATAATAGTCTATTGAACATCAATTTATATTTTTTAAAATTGTAGAATGTTGTTCGTGCTTCATATGTATCATATTCAGGATTACTGTTAACTAAATATGGCAAAGCAGCTATTGCAGGATATGTTGTGCTTTTACAACATTTATGTTATACCTTGGATGGACTGGTTAGTAATTTGTTAATTAAATTTTAAAATTTAGTGAAGGTACTTAATTTACACCTTACTTGCATTTATTGTTCTTTCTTTTTACCTTAAAACTGGCATTAAAGCAGCCATTTTGTTGATGTTAATAATTGGTTACATTTTAGGAGCGTGCAGAAGTGCGATCAGCTCGCGTGTCCCTTGTCGTTGGTCTTATGAGTATGTTAACTGGAAAAGCTTATAAGAATTTTGTGAAATGGCTGCTTACACTATCAGCTACCTCAAAAGTGGCGCACAGACAAGTCGCTTTGGTATATATTAGAAACCATATTTTCTTTATAAATTTTTAAAAGTATATCTACTTTTACTGCTAATAATTTATTATGCTGTAGCTACAACATAATATTTTTAATATAAATTTTCACATTTCCAGGAAATGTTGGCTAAGTTATTAAATAATGATCCAGAGTTGGTTAAGTCGCATAATACTTATGAAAATCGTAATGAACATCAAGCGTCTAATGATGGTAACTTTTTATTGGTAATAATGAGCATAGAATTTTTTTTAATTGAAATTATTTTATAAAATATATATCTGCTTCAATTTGTATAGTAAGCTTAGGCTCTGTTTAGATAGATATTATATTTTTTCTCAATACAATTATTTAATTACAAGATAAAGAGAAGAACCTGAACCTATCAGAGAATAGTCCAGTAGCTGCTTCGGAGGGTCTTAAAAATGAAGAACTATCACAGCCTAGTACACCAGCTGAATTTGCAATCCCTACTGACGAAAGCAGCCAAGATACTTTAGATGTAATTATATACATGTTTACAATATGAAGTTGAACTATATTTAGATTTTGGATATATATCAATGCCTCTAAATTCTTTAATGAAAAAGCAGCCTCTTGCTTCAACCCGCATAGCACGGTAGTCAAAGTGAACCTAGTGTCAAGACATTCCATTTACTTTCGCTTTACGCCCGAGTTGAAATTTAACGCCGCGGTTTGTCTTACCTGAGCGGAGAAGTAAAAATAATTTATTTATAATCCTTCCCCGAGTGAAAATCTAACCCACAACCAACGGCGTTTCTAGATAGACGCTGGCTCCCGTCCCCGCGATGGCCTCTTCAATATTAATTTGTAATATTGATATTTATAATAAAAAGTATATTCTTAGATATGTTTGTATACATAAAACATAACAAAGAATACTTTTGTGTTGGGTTTTGCGACTGAGCAGGCTATGTCTTTGCATTGTCTGTTAGAATGTAGTGAATGAAGTGATTTTTAAACTTAAACCAGAAAAATGTGATAAACCGTGAAGATAAATAACCACATATATTAACAATAAATTTGCAAAAGTTCAATATCATTGACCATTTTTAATTTATATCATAAACGATTCATAAATCAATTTTTCATATCTCACACACAGTCGAAAGTAGGGTAGGTAGGGTAACTCGTCACTGTGTTACAGTGACGAGTTTGATCATCATGCGAAATTGTTTTATCAAATTGTTTTATCATGCGAAAGTGGAGAATTAAAATAATTTAAATATATAATGATATTTGATGCACGTATGACCCTGAACTACTGTAAAATTCGATGCGTCGGGAATCGAACCTACATATATAGCTTACATTTACAGTCAGACCCTACTATTGCGCCACGATGTTCTCTAACTTTTTTAGTTTATAACTTGAGTGCCAGTGGCGAAACGTCTGTATAACACGATTCAAAGCGGTTTACCTTTTCTAAATTACAATAAATTTTTGGTGGTAGGAGGTTCGTCCTCCGTCTGGCTCGCGACCACTATCATGTCAAAGACGAACCGCCAAATATCTTATGATGTGTTCCGGTTCGACGGCATGTAAGCCAGGTTTTCCCATTCCCACCCATCCTTTCCCCAAAATGTGGTGGTTCCGAGAACGGAATACTACATTGTCCTCCTCTTCCATCTGTATCCTCTAGGTTGGCAACGCATCTACAACATCTCTGGTGTTGTAGATGTTCATGGGCGAAGGTATCCACTTACCATCAGGTGGCCCTTCTGCTCGTTTGCCATCCGTTATCCATAAAAAAAAAAAAAAAAATTGTGGCGAATTTACTCCATAAAAGTTGTGAGTAAGGTTGCAAAAAACAAGGACAAGAAAAGTATGAGAGCTAAAAAAAGGTTGCCAGGAAAATGTGGGAGCGAAATTGCGAAATTAAACTTAATATCCTATATCGTCAACCATATTATACCGGTATCCCTAAATCTACCGGTTTACCTTGTAAAATTATTTTTTTTTGAATGCAATAAAAATATTGTTTTCACGTGTAATATGTACTAGGACAACATGGCAGACGGGGAGACGGCTGGGTTGCTACGTCAGCGCAAGCACACGATAGCGCACAGCGAGGTGCTGCGCGCGGTGTACGAGCGCGTGCACGACGTGTCCAGCACGCTGCGCACGCGCGCTCTCGCCATACTCACTGACTGTCTGCACTCCGATCATCCTGCTGTTATAAAGGCTGTCAAGGTAAACATGTAGATTCGGGAAACCTTAATTTTTTTACTGTGTTGTGTAGAAAGCAGTAGAGACCTAGAACACATGTAATTTTTCTTTGACCATTTAAAACAATTTGCTTAAAAATTAATTTGTTTTTATTTTTAGAAAGCCGTCATTGGCTTCATTTTTTGTAAAAAAAATGATTTGAAAATGTATTCTTGAGAAATAAATAAATAAAATAAACCATTAAGTATCATATTTGTGCTTTTCACTTCATTAATTAGTAATTACATATTATGTAATAAATTATATAAATGAACATTGTGTAAACAGAAGCTGAATGGCGATGGGGAGGTGTCCCGCCTGGCAGCCGTGGCGGCGCGCTGCGTGTGCGACGAGCGCGCGGTCGTGCGCAAGGCCGCCGTCGCGCTCTTACAACGCCTCATCGTCAACACACACGACAATGGCAAAACACCACTGCCTTCTGATTATGCTGTATGATGACACTTAATTATCTATATTTTTTTAATATGCCAGCTTCTTGATCGTGTACTAAAAATAATAAATTAATAATAATTAATAATTTAAAGCAGAAATATATTAGATTTGTTACTCCTTTGATTTCATAATTTCAATTGCACAGCGCCAACGTCCTTTATTATTTGCCGTCCGTATAGGATTTACTATTTTGGCGCACGTCTAAGCTATTACTTAGTGAGTGGCGGCGTCACTACAAGCGCTCGGCTCTCACTCTGCCTACCCTGCTATGTGCGGAATAAAGCGTGAAGCTAAAAGAAAATAAAAAATATTTTATAATTGTAGATGTTAGTGGGTCTGTGCCGCGACGCGAGTATAGTGGTGCGCGTGGCGGCCATCAACGCGCTGGGCGAGCTGGCGGCGCAGCGCCCCGACCGCGCCGCGCTCGACGCCTTCCTCACCGGCCCCATGCACCAGCTGTCCGACCCCGAGGCTAAGGTAACCTATACTAACAAATCATTTAAAAATACTTCTTTATTGTTTAGTCTATAGGAATTCTTAATAATTTTATTTTTTTTTTATATTTAGAGAAAATTAGATAAAGGCAATACGAGATTTTTAGATTTTTGTAATT
>JAKGSA010000089.1:143939-192133 GCA_033558755.1 Philaethria dido | reverse complement strand
GCCTACCCCGGCACATGCGGGATACAGCGTGAAGTTGAAAAAAAAAAATATATTTTAATATTTTTATGCTTGAGTTAAAAGAATTGTAGATTTATTATTCATATTTTTGTGTCGAAAGAAGAATATACCTTAGTTTCGTGTAAAACTACACTTATATATAATAATAAAAATAATAATTAAAAAAAAAAACACAAATAAAAACGTAGCAAATTACACTAACCAATTAAAGAGAACACTTGAGCCAGTAAGATGTTCAGTATAAAAGGCAGAGAGTCATCCACAGTGTAAGTATCGGACGAAAATCTATTAACAATTCGTCCAATCGGTGTAACGTCGAAAAATTTGACGTTTGCCTGAAAATATTACCAATTTATATTTAATATATAAATAAACTATTATTTAATATATATAATATTATTATGTTTAATAAGGCCATTTAAGGCCAGGCGAGAGATCCTGATTGCGGGAAACGCGTAATCTTTTGTAGGGGTAATCTGAGCATAATCATATCATATAAGTGTGGGTAACATATGACACAAGCATCGCGAGGATATTTATTCAATTACCCATAAGAACTCAATAAACTACATCCTTAACACTTTTTTTTACATACTAGCTTTCCGCCCGCGGCTTCGCCCGCGTGGATATCGGTTATATCGCGCGACATGGTAAGGAGTAGCCTATAGTCATTCCCAAGGTCTAGACTATTTGTCAAAATTGGTTAAGTGGTTTATGTGGTGAAGTTGTAAACAGTTAAACAATCTTACATGATTTTATGTTTGACAATAAGGAACTTCCATACAAACTTTCATCCCCTATTTCAACTACTTCCACCCTTTTTTTCACCATAAAAAGTATCCTATGTCCTTTCCCAAGTTCAGTGCTATCTTTATAACGAAATTCATCAAAATCGGTTCAGTGGTTTAGGCGTGAAAGCGTAACAGACAGACAGACAGACAGAGTTAATTTCATATTTATAATATTAGTAAGGATTATTATGTTTAATGAGGCCATGGCGGCATAGTTGAGTAGTGCTTCCGATCCTGATTGCCGGAGAGGTGTAATCTTTTGTAGGGGTAATCTAAGCATTGTATCGTGTAAGTGTGGGTAACGTATAACACAAGCATCGCGGGGATATTTATTCAATTGCCCATAACAACTCAATAAACTACATATATACGTACTTTTTTATAACATATTTTATAACGAATCCGATTAAATGAATATCAAAAGTTAAAAAGACATACCTTTACAATGACTTTAAGAAGAGCTTTGTGTATTTTGGCTGCAGCTTTAACACCTCCATACGCGAACAGAAATGCACGCATTATTGTGAACACCAAGTTAAGTCCAGCCAGACCAAAATATACTTCCAAATAATAACTATCGAAGTCGTTCGATATTCTTAACTTTGATTGAGACACTAAACCAGTACTACCGTTTGGTATTACGTTACCAGTAAACTTATTTCCAGTTACAATATTAATCACTTCCATTGTTTTGTTAACAATTGTATGCACAATGTTGTCAGCTATGTTGATGCCGTGATCGAGAACGGTTGTGTTTTCATGCACGTTGTCTATCATTTGTAGTGTCGTCGAATTTTTTGCTTGATTTTTAACCCAAAACGTTAACCAGAGGAAGGTAAAATTTTGAGATAGTTGCATCAGAATAAGTGATATTATAATGGTCATAGTGAGAAAAGGGCCCACGCTGCGGAGGTATAAACCCACCACCCACCAGCCCACGGTACCTTCTGACATGGTTTCCTGTAATTATAATAAATATGTTAGTAATAGGGCTTAATTTAGTCGTATTTAAATCTATAATTATTGTAACAAAATTTCGAACCTAACAGATAACTTTTGGGTAATATATAAAAGTGAACTAATCAATTATTGTATATCCCTTTCGGTCAAATGTCACAATTTTGATATTTTCGCGATAACTTTTTGTTTCAGTAGTGTTTGGAACAAGTTAATGTATATTTTGTATTAAAAGATTTTTTAAACAACATGAAAGCATAATCATTTAAAAACCATTTTAATGTTAAATGAACAACATTTTTAGAGTACTCACATCATTATTTAAGCTGTTTTGACTTATGTTGTCGGCCTCGTCATTTTTAGGTTCAATTTCGTCAAACTGTTGGTCCTCGCCGACCGAGTCCGTTTCACTCGGTAGGAAATCTTCTATTTCGTTTAAAACTACATCCGGGGGTCCTTGTTGACGCAATTTTAATTAGCAATAAACCATTTAAATATTAAAATGAATGAATAGTATAGTATATAAAGTAGACATGGGCGTTTTCGTTTTTTATCTGTAACGGTTACATATCGGATATGAAGTTTTCATATCCGATATCAAATCGTTTTCAGATATCGAGTTTGTGTTGCGATAGTTTTCGTTACAATTTAGTTTTCATATTTCATCATCGAGTACTCGTTACGTTTTGCATGTAGTTGTTTGATATCGGATATGATAATTTAGATATCGATATGATATGATATAAGAGTCAAAACCGTTTTTAGTTACGTTTTGATATATCGGTGTCATCCCTAATATAAAGTATAGGCTGCACGGTACACACCTATGGCGTGCACGCGGCCGTCGCGCAGCAGCAGCACGCGGTGCGCGCGCGCGAGGTGGCGCGGCGCGTGCGAGACGAGCACGCGCGCCGTGTGCCGCAGCGCGCCCAGCACGCAGCGCTGCAGCACGTGCTGCGCCACGCGCGCGTCTAGCCCCGACAGCACGTCGTCTAGCAGGTACACTAAAAATAGAACCATAGGGAGTAGCTCAAATTGACGAGCGCTTTAGAATTAGCTAATTAAGCCTTTTAAAATATGCTATTCTACCTATTCATTTGACGTTTTAGCTTTGTTTTCTTATAACTCGATTTAAAATGGAGAATAATTCGGCAGTCGCCAGTACCTTGCTTGTCCTGGTAGACGGCGCGTGCGAGCGCGATGCGCGCGCGCTGTCCGCCGCTGAGCGTGCAGCCCGCCTCGCCCACGTACGCGTTCCAGCCCAGCACGTTCAAATCCTCTGAGTTCATGGATGTCATTATTTAATTTACATGTAACCCAAATCATAGCTTGATAATTAATTGCACTAAGCATACATGTGAAACGCAAAAAAAATACAACTGCGTTAAAATTCATCGCAGCGCAAAAAATAGTAATTGAGTAGTAAGTTATTAATAGAGTAGCAGTAATATATCAAAATTAAGTATTATATAGAAAGTTAAAAATATATATAGGAAAGCAAATTACCTGTTAACGCACATGCGTCTATAACAGATCTAAACTTCATCTCGTCATATGGTTTTCCAAACAAAATATTGTCACGAATAGTTCCTCGTATGAGCCATGGCTCCTGTGATACATATCCAAAACCTTTAACAGACAAAATTAATATTTTTAACTTCACATTTTAAACCGAATAGCAGGGGAGACTAAGATAACCTAGTATAATTTACTGGAGTGGGAGTCAAAAATAAATTACATATAATCATTTCTTTTGAACCCACAACCATTCGGGTTTACAGTCAGACCATGTGCTACTGCACCACTGTGGTTTCAAATTATTAAATCATGGACATAATATACAGAATTTTCTGTAATAGAGGATACCCTCTAATCTGGTTACTAAGACTTTACGAATATAAAAAAAAAAAAAAAAAAAAAATAGTCCCGCTGAGTTTCTTCCGCCGGTTCTTCTCAGGTCTGAGGCATTAAATTTAGTGAACCGGTGGTAAATTATTGGACGATCAAAAAATGAAGCTTGTAACTTCTTATTTTGAATAAAATTATTTGACTTTGACTTTGACTTATATACAGATAAAGATTTTCTTTGATTCTTTTTTTTTTAAAGTATGAGAACGGTCGGTTTATAAGTTTACTTATGTTTGCAAATTGCTTAGCCAACTAACACATTTACGCCGTGCACACAATTCCTCTTAATCAGGAAGCCGTCGTGACTTTATTATAGTAATTAAATTAGTTTTCTCATGTTATACTTATTATCAAATGACTTTATTTACCGATTTAAATATAGAATATTTTATCAGTTGTTATAATAAATATAACATGTTTAATTAAATTATTTTTTTACTTTATAAGGGATACTCACTATTAAGATTTTCAGGTATTTGAATATCTCCACTTTGTTTTGTCATTTCTCCTATAAGAGCTAACAGCAAGGATGTTTTACCGCTGCCCACAGGCCCCGCCACGCATAACAGCTCTTCTTTACCTATTTCTAACGATATATCTTGCAATGAAAAAGGTTCTTGCGACGGAGACTCAGACGAGGAGACGGAGTCGCTTCTCTGTATATGTTTTGATAAATTTTTTTTCGATTTTCCCTTGTCCTTTTTCATTTTCAATGGTTTCTTCCGACGTGGGGAGGGCTTATACCATGAAAATGAAGCTTGTTTTAAAATAATTATTTTATCCTCATCTCTATTCGTGTTGAGGCGGTCATAATATTGCTCAATATCCATATCTTTCAACTAGAAATAAAATGTAATAATTAAAAAAATATATTTTTTATTATTGCGATGGCTTCATAATCTATAAATATAATGGGTAAGCTAATTGTCACAGTGTACTTACGTCTAAGAGTTTCTGTATGCGTTTAATGGAGACCCACGCTTCTGTCAATCCATTTAAAACCCAGGGGAAGGCATTCAATGGTGCTATCAACATGTTTATTAAAGCCACAGTTGTAAATACCTAGAAATCATTTTTCTTGAAACTATTTAGAACTAATGTAAATAATTTGTTTTTAAATATAAATTCTCAATTTGTACGAATTTTTTATTGATAACGAACGGCAAACGAGCAGAAGGACCACCTGATGGTAAGTGGTTACCTTCGCCCATAGACATCTACAACACCAGAGATGTAGATGCGTTGCCAACCTAGAGGATACTGATGCAAGGGGGGACAATGTAGTAGTCCACTATCGGAACCACCACATTTTGGGGAAAGGAAGGGTGGGAAAGGGGAAAATCTGGCTTACATGCCATCGAACCGGAACACATCATTAGATATTTGGCGGTTCGTCTTTGACATGATAGTGGTCGCGAGCCAGTCGGAGGACGAACCTCCTACCACCTAACAAATTTAATATTTAGGAATAATATAATTAATTAATCTTTTTATTCTAAAGTTTTTTATAGTGGATTTTAATGCACACTTATCTGTAGTAATAAAATAGATTACTCTGTAATAATAATTAGAATATTATAATTAATATTATTTCTTAAGATTATTATGTTTAAGTTCTTTAATTGTATTTATTATTTTATGTATGTATATCAATTTAAAAATATATCACAAATATTAAATAGCGAGCAAAGAATAATCTTTACGTCATTATGTTTCGAATAAATAAGACCAATAATTATCAAAATTTATATATTTATTTAATAAAATATTTCATATAGTTATCTTTTTTAGCTTCACGCTGCATCCCGTGCAAGGTAGGCAGAGGGAACTAAAGAGCATCGTATCAAGACGCTCCTTTTAACATTTCCGTTCCCCACCTTCCGCCGAATTAAGGGCATTGCGTGCTAAGTGACGTAACTGAATGCCGCGCTTTGCCTTGTTACCAGAACGAGGGAATAACAAATACTAAATATCGTTTAATATTTTCATTTCCTGGCGTGGGAATCGAACCCATAACCTGTCGCGTTTACAGTGACACACTTGTGCCTGCTCCACGACAAGCCTCATTGGATATAGTACTATATGAAATATTTGTATATTTTCGGTGGTTCAGTAGAGGTGGTACATACGGTGGGGGCGTCTAGTGGGTGTCCGCGGAGGGCGTGCGTGCCCAGCGTGAGCGCGGCCACCAGCACGGGCGTGGTCGCCCACAGCACCACACACACCGCGTCCAAGTACTTCCTACCGCGGAGGTATCGCAATTCCTTGATGCGTGCCTCTGTAAATACAATATTTAATTAAAGCTTTCTTTTCAGCAGAGTACTGAGAAAGGTGTTAAAACTATATTTTAGTTGTGTGGAGGATATTATCACACCATGAGTAAGTATTTTTGGCGATGATCAAATAAATCCAAAAATAAATTTAATTCATTTCATAATAGATATATTTTGGCCTTGTTATTTTATTGTTGAATAGACAATATTTTAATATAGCATATACCTACAATTATAAAATATTATAAAAGTAAGTTATAAGTATATTGTTCGAGCAAGTTGTGTCTGCCAAGAAGTGACACAATTTAACACAATTTAACATAATTATTTAAGTATAAATTAATACTCAGTGTACACTCCGTTAGTCTACCAACCCACCTAATAAATAAATATATAATAATTTTTGTATGAGCATATTGTACCTGATACTCTATTTATAAAGTAGTCCTCCCAAACATGCACTTTTACCGTGCGAATACCGCGTAGCATGTCGCTGATCAGGCTAACTCTCGAATCTTTGTGTTTCATCATTTCAGTGCTTAATTCTCCTATTTTATTTGCCACAATCTTATTAATAGGTATTAGAATTACAGAAAATCCTACCCCAGCCAAGAAAGATATTCCAACTTGTTGATAAAGTAGAAGAAGGGTTATTACGAGCTGAAATCATTGAATGTGTTTATTCTTTAACTTTCTTTTTTGGTACATATATCTTGATATTTTTTTATAGAAAATGTAATAAATATTTAATATCAATTTTAATAACTCTATCAATAAACAATAAATATATTCAAATATGTAGAAAAATATATAAAATATATTATAATTACATAAAAATTTAATTTTAAAAATATAACTATATTATTATTACCTGTAAAGGTATACTCCACAATGAATGGAAACTGGGGCAAGAATTGATGATGCGATCAGTGTCTGTTGACATGAAATTTGTAATTTCACCTACACTGAAAGCTTTACTAAGTTCGGTTGATGTTACGCTAAGAGTTTTTCTCAAAATCGTTGACACAATGGCTCCACGCATTTTTATTCCGATAATTGACATTAACCAATTAAAATGAACATTGAACAATGCGGCGATTATTGTAGCTCCCAAAAGAGTTGCTGCATATATATATCTAAAATGAATACCCATTTAACACATAAATATGACTGCTATAACAAATGAAATTTAATATAATATTGTTTCACTATTTTAACTCACCCATAATGTTGGTCAATAGAATCGTCCTCTACAAATGATATTAATTTATTGAGAAGAAGAGGCCCAGCAAAGCCTGCTATATCAGAAATTAGTTTTAAAATTCCAATTCCATAGAACTGAAAAGCAAAACAATGATGAAGAGCAAAAAGTAGAGACACATTCTGACGACGCACCGGACGCAACAATACTCGTGAAGTTGGAGTTACTGGTGTTGATGTTTGGGGCAGACTTTCCCCTGTTGCTCCATAGCCTAGTAAAACAAAATAGGCAATACATATTACATACAGTACAAGATATATGATAAAATAAAACTTCAAAGGGTGAGCAAAATTTCACATAACAGTAATGTTAACAATAAAGAGATTAGTTTTTCATAATTTTTTTTTTCAATAACATTTCAGCCTATTATACAGAATTGCCCTTGAATGTATTTACCCTCGATATGATAACTAGTAGGAATACTGTGTAAGAATATTACTATAATAATTTTACCTGATCCTATAAATGGTTCATGAGGAACTTCTGCAAACTGTTGATAATTGTCAACATTACCAATAAGAGCTCTATCCATTCTGGCCCCAACATAAGAACATCTATATCTTGCTGGAATATCATGTAGCTCTTCTGGATCCTGCAGTTTATTTTCAAAGCCTTCAAACAAATAAATATATGTATAAAATTCCCCTGTTACTCACTATGTGACTGACAGAAAAAGCACAGTTGTAATTCTTTAGGAATAAGAGAAAAGGCATATTATATTTTTTAATAGAGAAATAGAGTAAATAATAATCAGGTCCAAACACACAAGTTTTATATCAATACAAACAATTAACCTACTGACAATAATCAGCATTTTAATATAAGTTAGTTCTCTGAAACATAATAGAATTATGCTATATTTTTACCTTTTTGAAGGAGTGGGTCGACCCAAGAAAATGTTAGTTTTGACCAACAGGATGAACCCTGCATGGCAGTACCCAAAATACCTTCGTCACCATGGGGCAGGAGTGGAGTGTACTCACTCTAAATATAATCATACAACATATTAAAATAAATATACATGCCATATATGCAATATATGTTATGCTAAAATTATATATTTTGTATAAACTTGGTCTTATTTAGCCAGCACAAATTTAAAGAACAAGAATAAACCAACTTAAATATCTTAAGATAAAAATATATATATCTTAATTATCAAAGGAAGGAAAATTATCAAGGGGCACAGTTTTAAATTCTACTGTTCATAAATTTATAAAATATATTTTTTATCATTTATCTAACCCTTGGTGAATAATAATATATAATCTACTTACATGAGAATGTTGTGAACCCACAAGACAAGGTGAATAAAATGTTGGCCTAGAGTCACTTGATGGTAATAAAGTAAGAAAATATACTGCATGGCAGCATACTGCAGCAATATTAAAAGTGGTAATATCCCCAGTAATAGCAGTACTTCGAAGTGCTATTATGTTCAAAAATAGTAAAATAACCCACAATACAAGTTGGCATAAAGGACCCCGAGCACTTTGTCCTAAGCGATGCTTCAATGCCAGAATGTATCCAAAATGTACAAGCCATGATAAACTTGCAGCTCCAGCAGAAAAATAATTTATGGGAAATAACTTTAAATCCTTTTCAGATAAATAAATATATATTTTAATTACTGGAATAAACATTAAGCCTAAAACAACGAAGCTTCGCAGTGTTATAGCTCTTTCTTGGGTTTTTTCTCTTACAACCCAATTTTTTCTATACCCAATATAATATCCTGAGGATACAGCTAGAAAGAAGTAAATTGGTATTTGTAGAAACAATTCTTGAAAGCACATTCCGAAATCTTTTGTTGAGTCATCCCATGGATGTAGACCTGCAGGACCGCATATATATTCCCATTTCCACGTTATATTTATGAAAGAAGTCATTTTATCAACAATATTGTTATTTAAGCATTACTAAAAACCTTTTTCAATGTTCATTAACTATAGTGTTATATTTGGTAACTAAATATTGGTCCTTACACATTAAAAAAATAGTTTTGTTTTTCAAATTCTAGGGTAAAAACCTGTTGCTAAAAATTGTTATCATAAAAGCACCCACAAGTATGACACCTTCAAAAATAAATAAATATTGGCATTTGATAGCTTGACAGTTAATTTAGTTTTAGTGTTGCTATATTAGATTTTGTAGATTCGTATAGGGCACTGTACTTACTGTTTTAATTTATTTTACTTCTTTGTAAATTTAAATAGTATTCAATACATATCCTTTATTATGTACTTGTTCGAATACAAAATAATGGAAGTAGCTCGTAGTATTCATGTAACAGTTAATGAATTGTTATAAAATATATATATATTTCGGGAAAATAATTTCAATATACAATAAAAAATTATATTACGAACTTCGCAGTACTAAGTAGCTAATTATTTAAGAATTAGTTATGAGGTATAACTGGCAACTGTATTACTCAGTAGTCATTCACATATGCATAAAATATCAGAGGTAAAACATACCTTTGATAATCAATACTTTTCTCAATATTTAAACGACCAATCTCTATCGCATCTTTTCCATTTTACGTATAACGTGACATTGACAAAGTAAATTATGCTCAACTACACACCTAAAGCCATAAATTAACAATAGGATAACTATAATACAACGTTAGTGTCAACTGTCAATTTATTAAATGTCTATTTGCGTAGCGAAAACTTGGATTTTTTCGCGTAAATTTTTCTTTCCTTTATACATTTTTTAATATAAATTTCTTCAGTCTGTGTAAGATACAAAATAGTATTATCAATATTTATTCTTTACCTACCTATCTGGATTTTTTTATTTATAAAAAGAATCTTTATAAATCTAACAGCAATATCTTTGCTATCTTTATTATGGAAAAACCGTGTAATTCGGCACCGAGTGTGAATTGTGATGGCTCCGACCCCATTTTTGATATTATTGACTTTCTTGTAAGATGTGCTAAAATTTCATTTAAAAATTCTTGTATTAATCAACCGGAAATCAAAACAAAAGAAAAAATTCAAATAGCATATAAACTTTTTAAACAGTCACCTATGCAATTTTTGGTACAATTTGGAAAATTTTTATCACCTAATCATTTACACTATTTTGAAAATCTGCATGTGCATGATAAATCCTTCCAAAAGTGTGTATCAGAATTAAAATTATATCTTTCTGATGAAAGTATAAATAAAAGAATAAGAAATAGAAGGTATAAAGCTCTACAAAGGTTACAGCAAGATACAGATTATTTTAGTGAAAAACAAATGATGCTCCGTAATCCATTACTTTATGAACAATTAATTGGTCAATATTTAACTGATGATGAGATTAAAGAAAGAGATTCAGTTGATAGTAGCAACCTGACTTTTCTTACTATGATACTGGATACTGTAGATAGAAATGAGATGAGAGAAAAACAAACAAGGCAAATGCAGGTAGAGGAAGAGGAAATTTCAAATCAACAATGTAATGATCTTAAGGAAGTTCAAGATGATTTAGAGATAAAAACAAACAAACTAAAGACAAGACACTGGGGTGATTTTGACATTCCTGAAGACATACCACCTAGATTTCCAGAACCACAAAAACAGGCAATGATTAATGCAAATGAAAGAAACCTACTAAGAGAAGAGTTTTTTAATGAAATGTTTAGTAGATTTATTGAGGGTAAAGATACTGATTTTGACTATAATGCTGTTGATAATAATGAAGATTATGATGATTTGCAACAAATATCTCAAGATGCTGAAGACAAATATTTTGACTCTGAAGAAAATGATGTAGAAACTCTTGAAGCCCACATGCATTATTTAGAAGAAAATAAAAGTAATAATAAAAATTTAAATCATAACAATAGAGATCCCCTTGACATATTTATGGAGCATATCACAAGAAATCAAGTATGAACTATGTTAACATTTTATTTGAAACAAAGGCTGCGGTTTCAAATTTTTGATTATATTATTTGAGATATTTTTAGTAAAAATATCAATAAGCCTTAGGCGCAAGTAGTATAGACTAAAAACATAAAATTGACAAAATGTAACTTAACTTTTCACAAAATCTTATGTTTTAAGACCTAAAATTGCTATAGCTACTGCAGAAAAATTTGAATATTTTTATGTTCATAAAACAATGTAAATTATATACATTTTATGTAAAGAGTGTTTTCTTTGTCCTTTCAAAAAAGTTTATTTATAAACTTCTTTATGTATCAATATTATTCAATAGTATTTACTCTGCCACTCTACTAGCTATTATATCATTTATTGTTAATTTATGAAAGTTATATAATTGAAATAATTAAACTGCCCTGATTCCTGCAGCGAGATTTTCTAGCCGCACAGTACGTCACAAACATAAATACCATCCACACCACCTGGATCGTGGCACTCCAGTACTGTGCGGTTTTGTAGGAACTTCCTTCCACGTGCCACTGAACTATGGATATACGACAGGTACCTTCAAGAAGCGCGCCTACTTCCACCTCAAAGGCCGACAACGCACCTGTAGCTCCTCTGGTGTTACACGAGGCCGTGGGCGGCGGGGATCACTTACCTTGCCTTGTCCTTTTACATAAAAAAAAATGTAAAGAAAAAAAAAACAATCAGTATTTAAGATTTATATTTTAAAAACTTATAATAAGTACATATGTATGTCATTTATTATAAATTTTGTAAAATATCATTTCTGAAAAACAGGTACCCCACGTGTTTTTCAGAAGTGATAAACTTTATTATTAACTTAAATTATTATCAACCGACATTAGACAGACAAAACAAAATATTGATGTTACTTTTCAGAGGCGGCGCAAGGAGTGGGTGATGTGGTGTGCGCGTTATGGGTATAGGCATAACTTGAAATTGTAAGAAGAAAAATATTAGCTGTAAAAATTTTGAACAGTTTTTTATTTATATCAAAGGCAATCTTCGCCGTGCGGAATAAAGTTGAGGATTCCCCGTACTATATAAAATTATCTCAGGAGTACAAAGATATTTTTTTTTTTGACTGTGTAGTATGCTGTTGGCCCTACAAAGACACATTGACTTTTAGTGCTAAAAGTACCAGATGCCAAACTAGATTTTAAATAATATTTATTTTCAAAAATTTTAAAAATTTCTCTTCTTTTCTTATGTTTTTACTTTTTTTGATTGCACATGTATTTAAACTTCACAATGTCAAGTTTTTTCAGCAAGCAGAAGACCTCGTCAGATATATGTACATATATACCTAACACTCAATTTAGTTCTCAACTCAACATTGTTGCTGTTACCTTCAGTAAGCTATCACAATCGTTAATTTATACATTTCCGAATAGGAAACTTTGTTTTAACTAATACATATAAGGTCAAGTAACCGCGGGAACCTAAATGAATCTATACCTAATATATACTAATATTATAAATGGGAGAGTTTGTTCGTCTTGGTAACATAATATTTATCTTTCAGATATTTATTATGGTTTTTTAATGGAAATAATTAAGTGATTTTAGTGGCCTAATCATCAGACAAAAACAAAAGTCTACAGTTCGGTAAGTATAATCTACATTTACGTATAAAATGCGGGCCGCAACTAGTTGCAAATGAAAAACAAAAAAAAGAATATTTCTGTTTCATTTTATATTTAAAATTACATTGGGAACTTCTCTACTTATGTTAATCCGATACTAGTAATCAAATCAAATCCTTAAGGAAAATATTGAGGATAATTTGGTCTGGTTCCTTTGTTGTCACAAAAAAGTAGCCTTTGGCATTTTTGGCCTTGTAAACATTATAGAAACATTTGTCACGATTGACGATTTTCTTCACGTTAAAGCGAAAAAAATATTTTCTTATAGCAAATTTTCTCGGCCGCAATTGAACTACATTTATTTATACTTTAGATAAGTATCTTTACAATAACTCATTGTCCTAAGCAAATCGTTTAATTTTTTTTCCATATAGATTAGTGGAAATTAAAATGTTCGTGGATACCCTCCGTCCGAAGTTTCACGACTTTCCCTTAATGGACTATTATTTCTTTTCCATGTAAGGAGCTTCAAATCATTAACTCTGTTAAGGATCTGTTACAAAATATGTTACAAAAGCGACCCCATTTAAATAAGTTTTAAGGTTTCTATGAGGTAACAATATACCTATTGACATTATCAATTTATATAAGCGTGCGTTTACTATCCAGTTTTCGATGGTGAGTTAAGTGAGGTCCAGAAAATGATAGAACATACTTCGTGAAATAATAGGAATCAAAAAAGATCTGTTATTATTTAGTAAATTAAAAGCAAGATATCAATAGGTACTAACGCTATATATAAAAATATAAGGATCATAAAATCCGAACAAACGAAGTTCATCAACAAGATTTTAAATAATAGTCCACAACTCTATATATCTTTATATATGTGGAAGACATTATATCCAAAATAGAAAAAAATATATGCAATGTAATTGGATACTGTTAGGTATAGCAATTTTCATTTTAGAATGTTTTTTATTAAATTGTTATCAAAGTTGATACATTTGTCGCATTTAGCTTTTAATGTAAATAAATAAATTGATGAACTTGGTCTTTTAGAAGGTCTCAAAGTACTTGAGAGTTTAATGGAATAATTTAAGCGCTATCACGTAAAATTAGCATGAGTGTAGCATCGCATTTTATATACGTGAAAATCATTGTTACACAGTTAATATCAGCCATTTCAATAATTCTAAGTCGAGATTAAAAATATGTTATTAAGGAAAGTATATTATTCTGTCCAAGAATACTATACAGATGTTAATGTGGGAATTAAATGCTGTTGATGCTCGCTCGGGAGGCTTCTCGTTGCTGTAAATTTATTGTAAAATTTTATTTGAAAAGAACAACTGCTGAGTTTCTTGCCAGCTTTTCTCAGTAGAACTGCCTTCCGAGCCGGTGGTAGCTTCCATTAGGAGTGACACTCCTAACATCCTTTGTAAATTGACGATTCAAAAGTGCTTATAATAGCCTATTTGAATGAAATATTTTGATTTTGAATGTTTTGTATTTGTATCTATCTGCACATACCTATATTGGACCTTTGTAAAAAAGTTGAAGCAACTCTCCTGGATAAATCATAGAGCCCTAAAAATCAATGACTCTTTAAGTTGTCATTATTATAAGCACAACTTTTGTTAACAACAGATTGGTATCAATCTGCATTTTCCTTGTACCCAACGTTACAGCTGAACATCGAGCGTTGAAATATTATTAATATACCTTTTTTTTTCTTAATTTTGTGTCTCTACATGTTTTATTTATTCAGTTCAATCATGATGATAGGAAAAAAACATGAACTTAGGACATCAAAGCAAGACAATGTATCTATTACTTAATTACAATATGTGAGTATGGGAGCGAGACATGGTCATTTAATAGGTGCGTCACTCAACAGGTAATGGAAAAAAACAATGAGCTTGATATTTCCCTACGCGATAGAATCATAAACGAAGATATCGCGTAGGAGAAACAAAAGAAACCGATATTGCTTAAATAATTGCATAGCTGAAGTGGCAGTAGATATATTTTGTGAGAAGTGCGGCCATTAGTGCGGAATTTATGATTTATATTTTACAATTTTATAAAAAATATAGAGTTGGATTCTATATATTTAAATAATCATGATTTGCTTAGTCAAGTAAGACGGAGAGCGGCATCGAGCCTCAGCTCCCAACATAAAATGTGAAATAAATTGGTGGTCTGTTCCAGACAACATTTAACTTTCCATGATACGTGGATTTTCAAGATGAACTCCGTAAACTGAACACAATTCGTTAACGTCGTTTTTGTATTTTCATGCTTTGCTAAGTAGGCAAACTGAGTTCATAGATTGAATAGCATTTGTAGGAACTGTAGTCAAATAAACATCGTTACTGAATGCCGCTCTTGTAACTTTGAAAACAGTTAGACAAAGTACGCTTTATCATTATAAAAGAGAAGAAGTATAATAGCGCTATATTATTTCGCACTTCACGTCTTCTTTCTTAGTTCTTTTCTAATAATAATCTAAGATAATCTCTCTCTAATAATAATAAGATAATCTCTCCCTAATAATAATAATACTCTAATAATAATAATACTCTAATAATAATAATACTCTAAGACTGTTGAAAAGGCGGACGTCCGGTAGTCTCAACCAATAGCCCAGTACTTAGTCCATCCAAACTCCATTCCATAGCCCTATTTTAGTTTTCCATATGTTCCATAGCTCCTACGCATTGACCGGTGACCATCTCTGAGCAATTGCCTATGGTTACTCAGAGATGGATCCCGGTCAATGCGTCAGATTAAAAAATATTGTTGTCTCAAAGGGGCCTCTACGTGTTGGACCTGTGTCCCCACGCAAGCCTTCCAAAGGACCGGGTTCCTTTGAACCCGAGAACCTGTATCGAGTTGAACCCGAGAACCTGTATCGAGTCGAAGACATAATACTCTAATAATAATAGCTTCATTTCTGACGTTTCGAGTTCTTCGACCAAAATTGCGGCGCCCGCGTTTTAAAGGTGACATGGACCTAAATGTGAAACAATAAACTAATAAGCACACAATTGATTTACGAGAGAAGCAATAATTTAATAACAGCCAATAAATTGGTAGATTACATAAATTCATGGCTCATATATATTCAATCATTAGGTGCATCATAAAATTAATAAAACTACTACTTATCTCTAAAATTAAAAAAACTACTATGTCTATGCTTTAATAAAAATAAGAAAATAAAAATAGTCGAATTGGTTGAGCCATAGACATACACATCATCCTATGAATTGATGTAGGAGTAACACTTAACAGTTTTTATCAAAAATTGGGCCCAAATTATCAATTACCTTGTCGCCTCTACTATGTGTAAATGGTTATGTTCAATTAAAAGTAAAGATATTTTATGTAAAATTAAAGGTATTGTATGTTCAATGGCGCAATCGAAAACCGCGCTTAATCTTGCTAGAACGAGAAAATGGAAATAATTGAAATATAAAACATCCCCGAGTGGGGACCGAAGTCGTGACCATCGCGTTTACAGCTAGATATCGTCCTACTGTGTGACGTTCTTAAATTTCATTGCTTTTTATTTGTGGACGAAAACTGTACATCAATGAAATCAAAAGCCTATTAATTTTCACCAAACTTTTATATTTTCTTTTCTGAATCAGTCTATATAATAGACTAACGAGACTACTAAAATATACCTCTTATAAAAATAATGGATGTTTTCCAGGAGGAAATCTCGTTACGAGTTCGAATAAAAATAACATATATGTAGTACAGAGTTGTAGTTCGAATAAAAATAACACCCAGTACAATCATCTTCACGAAGTGTCATTCGAGCAGTGATACCTAGTGGTAGTTCCATAAACTAATTTTCAATATTAATTAATTAAAGAGGTTAATTCAATTGATTGTAACATATCTATACTGTATGTACAGGTTTTACATATAAGATTTTCAGATCTTAATTTTTTTTATTCCGACGAAAAACGCCCATCATATTAGACAACTTTTGTTAAAACGGCATTTCCTTACTTCTTATAGTTTAATCTTTAATAAATATTATACTATATCTTGCTCAGACATCATAACTCTACAATTAGAGAAGTTTCGCTTAAATCCGCCCAGTGGTTCCGAAGATGCGCTCATACAAGCATTCTGATTGTACTCTTTTTTTATATTACTTATAGATTGTTTTTATTTAGGAGACATGGTAAGACACGTGCATAGAGTCTTTACAATAGCTTGTGGACTATAGCGAGACCAACCCGTATCCCTTACGTGCTTTATGACCGGCAGACGCGCAACAGACGCCGTGCGGAAAACGCGACTCGAGCCGTGAGTGACTTTCGACCTGAATCGGTGATTTAAAAAAAATTGTGCACACATGTTATCATTAATATGACTTGGGTAAGATAAATATATTTTACTTGTATATATATAATTTAAAAGTATTATATAATATTTTTTATTAAAAATATCAAAATATTTTAATAAAAAATGTAATAATTTTGTGTAGCCTTAATACATTATATTTCATATAACTGGTTAATTGTATGTGTATAATTCATAATATAATGTTTTAATTTCATAATACTTCAGTATCGTACAAATGGTAATTATTTTGTTTAGTACAAAAGACATAAACGCGCTCCAAGCGACCTGTAGGCACATCTATTGAAAGATTTATTTTTAGTAAAAGTAAAATGGAATCAAAAATCTATCTAAATTATTTTATATATATTTATAAGTTATAATAAATAATTATACTGTATAACCCACTCTATAAAATTAAACATTTCTTCAGACCGGTCGGAAGTTATGTCAATGATAAGTAGAGACGACTAACAATTCATTAAAAAACTTCTCTTTTTGGGACTTTCTAAAAATATGATGGTTTAATTGCTTCGTTAGGTAAAAAGCAATATCTTAGTAAAATGCACCAACAATTTTGTACACGCGTGCAAATTTAATAATTACTAGCACTATGTAGATTACACTCAACAAATTTATCACTGTTGTTTATATATTGCGATGTAACTAACCATCTCTACTTATATATTAATAAAAAAAATAATTTGTACAGTTAAACCCCATCATTACATACTTTCGAACGAATATCTTTGAAATTGAAATAAAATATTCATAAGTATTTCAATGTGCTCCCAATTAAAGGCTGTCATATGACCTAAGTGAATGTCTCGACTTACACTTTATATCGTCACGGTCTGCAGATTAATTCATTATTTGTAGCTTAAAGAACGTTTACAATATTTACAAATAATATATTAATTGCAAATATAATAAATCGATAGTTAAACTAATCTATATATGTATATACCTTATCATCATGTCATATGGAAAACTATATACTCGTATATTTAAAATTAATTGAAGTCCTTTTTCCTTTAAACTCATTCTTTTTCTAATAGATAATAATATTTTTTATAGCGAATTAATCACTGGTAATAATAATAATATAGAATATTTACACAAACTCAAATGCACGTAACAAACTAATGTTGGGGCCACAAACATACCCGCGTGGGCACATCATTAGCTTGGGTGTGTGTCTGTCTGGTCATCGACATATAAAACATGTGAAAGTGTTAATATTTTCCTTCACCCACACAAATTATTCTACAGAAAATAAAATACCTCATAATTCTTAATAAAAAACCAAATATTTGCATGGAGCTAGTAGGTTATTGTAATTACCCACTTATGTATAAGCGTTATCACTTATCAACTAAAGCCCAAACCTATTATACGTTTCCATATCAGCGCGATATAGAGCGCGTTCAAGTTACTTTTTAAGTACAAGTTTTGTCAGATTACTTCCGTTGACTGGCGTGTCTCTTCGTCGGCGGCTGTGTAGGCGGTAAATAGCCCGTGGCGCCACACGGTCTGTGCCTGAGTGGTTCCCACGCTGTGCTCTCCACCACCCTGTCCCCTCCATGAATCGATATGAAGTTAATAAATAGATGACTCGAAACTTTCACTACCAAAAAATATACTGATACAAGTTTTTTCGGAAGTGCGTGGATAATTAATTTATTAATGAAAACCAGTTGTGAATATAAACTAAAATTTTGACGACACTCGTTCCTTTGAAAGTTTTTAGCACCTTATAAAAAAAGGGCATAGAAATAAATAAAATTATTTAACGTAAAAGAAAACAGACTTCAAATACTAATACTTATATACTAAAGAGTTAAACAATTATGAATTTCTCAGGAACTAGTCACATCTTTACTAAACGAATAAAGGATCACATCAGAAGCACTAGGTATCACACGAAAAAAGAGTCATAAAAAATAAAATATGAAATAAAAAAAATACAGAATTGGGAACCTTCTTTTTTAAGTCGTTTAAAAATATAGGTATAAATGTCACAGTATCTGTATAAATAGGGAAAATGATTTATCTTGCCTATTGTTTAATAGTGTTAATATTAAAGACTGCAAGTTCAATGAGTAATAATAAAATGCTTCATTAATAAATAATTTTAAATTGTGCTGGTCAAGTCCAAACAATGGACATACCACATGGTTATAAATGAAACATTCACGTGAAATGGTGATTCAGTGGCAAAAAGTAACAGGAAAATAGGTTGGATAGCCTCTCACCATCGTGTACAGATAGACAATACCCATGCGCCGAATATTATTCATATTTTACAATATTTAAACTCTTGATATATCGGCAGTGCCTTCTTTGTACCATTACTTCTACGACTAATATTATACATATATTTATAGCTCATTGGAACTAGTCATATACAATGTATTATTATTTATAATTTACTTTATTTATTGACCGTTACAATGTAACTAATATGTGTGGATGGAAATGTTAATATTTGTTTGGTAAAGTGATACATGCATTCTTGACGTTTTCACCTCAGTACGTGCGCAGTACACATGATAAGTATACTCCTCACTAGTAAAACTAGGGGATCGGGTTAACCACAATAGCTTATAAAATTAGAAATTGAAAGTTACGCCCAGGGTCGGGCAATGTTTGCTGAACGTGATGAATAAGCCACGGACACTTACGGTCGCATTTATACATAAATAACAATAATTAAAGAGAATTATTTTTTTACATACAATATTTGTCGATCGGTACCTAATTAAAACTCTGTACTAGATACTAATATTTTCATTGAATACGCTAGGTTGAAGTTTTATATGACCTAATAAGTTACTCATAATATTTATATATGTGTGTAAGTACAACAATATAAACAAAAGAGCCTGATTAAAACCTATCAATATCTCTTCTTTCGTTTCGCGTGAGTTAAGATTCTGTCAATCGTCCGTTATATAAGAGAGTGAAAGGACAATAGATGGAGGGTAAATTAGATGCTAAACACCATACCCCTATTCCCGTCATGTCACTTTGCTCTTATGATGCGGCGCACGTGCAGCTTTCACTGCGGTCACGTCAAATGTATCCTGGTAATATAAGTTCCACAAGCATTTATTCGTATTTTTAATATCTTCATTTATTTTTCAAGGAGATTCTTCATTTATTTTTCTTTTAGACATATAAATAATCACAATTTTGTACACATTTTTCTTTTTTTCATACGAGTACACCTTTTGAAATTATAATAATTACTAAAAATATCTCTATTTTTAGAGTTCAGTAACCGAAAATAATAACGGTAGTATATTTTATTATCTGTCCTTTTTCTCAGGAATTCGTTTAAATATCAAGCTGAAATTTATATCAAATACTCAAGTCTGCAGTCTTTTGAAGTAAAGAAATCAAACGTATTAGTTAAAATAGTCAAAGCATACGCCCGTTTATACCCTGTTTATGAAGCATATGATGATGCTTCGCAACGTATTCATAATCTATATATCTCGATATAAAGAATTATGTAAAAATCCGAAAATTGATATTTTATACTTATGGCACAAATAAAAATAATTAGTGCATACTTGGGTGAATATTTCAAGATAGACATATTCGGGATTAAAAAAATAAATTCAAATATTGCTTTAAATTTCAAAATTTATAGGCCTAACATAAAGTTTATAGTGCAGATTAAGAAAAGGATCAATTGCACACTTCTCGAACTGCTCTATGGGTCTTAATCTGAAGCTGAAAATTTTCGTCAAACGGTAGTGAGACAAACAACAAACGGTAATTAGTATTTAACAAATGGTAATTATGTTTCGTGACTGGTAATTCTAAATGAATAATATACTAGAATCACATAGTTATTAATCTATTGGATGATTATTATAAAAAAATGAATCAACTAAATAATTGATAATCTTTCTGCTGCGATCGCATGTTAGTATTTTAAATAAAATGAACACTACGAGTGACTAGCTATTGGCTTTCTTTTATAGCTAAAGAGTTTAAGTTAGATTTATCTAAGAAAAAATATTTTTTACGAAATTTGTCTCTTAAAAGAGGTTTAAAAGGGGATGAAAATATACATATAAGTATAATGATTTTCTAAAACTTGAAATATACTCAAATTGAAAAATGGAGGTTCTACTCAAATTGAAAAATAATCAAATTGTTTTTTTTTATAAAAGTAGATCTTTTTTAATTTTATGAACAAAATTAATTATTAAATGTATATGGTTGTTGCTGTTTAATATATTAAACAAACAATTCACTCAATTAAAATTCGAGCTTACACATTGCGTTTGGTCGGGTACGTCGAAATTGGTAAAGGCTAGTTACCCAGTTCAAAGATCAAAGATATTCGTTCATCTGCTCTGATTAGAAGAAATATAGTGTACTTATTATTTAATCATTCTACGGTTAGAAAGTGTACAGTGGTGTTTAACTTTGATATTCAGTTTATAGTTGCATCATCAATCAATACCTATATCAATAGAAATAAACGGTATGTCTAATTACTCTCTATACATGTATATCTCTTCTTTAAAACTAATTTAGGGTGATGAAATGTTGTAATAGAACATGAATTAATGATTTTTCAACTTTTTACTCGTTTCATCTGTTATAAATAGACAATTTTAATAAAAATAGATAAATTTGAATGAAGTTGTTTTATTGTATAGTATATATTAGAGATAAAGACATTTGAATAATTTAAACTAGAGGAAATAAGAAAAAGGTGGCTTAAATGAGGTTAATCAGATATAATATGTATTGCTTGTTGCTGTAACAGATCAGCTTAACTACGAAAAAATACAAAAGTTGCTGCCTGATGCATTCATCTTTTTTGTTGGCGTATAAAAAATTAGGATCAGCCACTATAACTCATGAGGATAGTTTATTTAGTGTAACAAGCCTTATTACGTAACGTTGGAAGAATTTATTTGTACGTTTCAAAGACGGTTACATAGTCAACGGGTCCAATTTTGGAAGTCAATAGTGGTAATTAACGATAGTGAGGTAAACAGAGTTGCAAGCATCAGCTATTTTTTAATAATTATATAAATTATTAAGTATGCTCAGAGGATACAAAATCCAAAAAAAAAATACTAGTAATATTTTGATGACTGTCGTCGCTCTTTTGGTATACGGACGTCAAGCTGAGCTGAGCTAAAGACAAGTAATTGAAGTAAAAATAAAAACAATCACCTCATTAGTCTGTATCTATAAGTGTCTGCAGTCGTAGAAACTTGAACCTACATTACAATGATCGGTTTTATATTTGTTATTGTATGTAATTTAAGTTTACATTTAAAATTGAAGAAAATCGTAAGAGAATATTACAATATTGGTATCCACTATTCAGTAGGTAGGCGGTACGCGTTGTTCGTTAACGTACATTTTTAATCATTATACATAATATATAAAATTTTCCATAAGAAGTAATCGAGGTCATGTATTTGGAATACATAAACAAGAAGGATTATTATAATGTTAAATTAGCCCGTCTTTCTTCCTGCCATGCCGCCCGGTATTTTAACGAGCAAATTGCGTGTCCAAAAAATGCTTGCCAATCCACCATCGCTCTAATTGCATGAAAACAGCCATGATTATGGGGACACCAATATTTGTAATTAAAATATATTTTGATTGGTGTTCCATATTTTTAACGATATTAATTAGTATACATACCTAATTGCTTCAATTAAACTTACTTAATTAAATAGTTTTGATATCGATATGATATTTTCCTAAGATAATGTGATTTTCAACAATTTCATGATTATGAACATTTTGATTTACAGGTAAAAAGTTTTGGCACAGTGCTGGGATTCTTATTGATAAGTATCCACACAGCAAGTCCAAATCCTAATCAAAACATGGGGACAGCAAATAAGCACGATTCAGACATCACATGTATGTTTCAGATTTCGTAATATTTTCATTTTATATTTCATTTTATCATTATTTAATATAACGTTCATTGTTTTTCAGATTCATCCGATAAGTCTGATCTCAGTGGAATAGCCTCCATATTTTCTCCACGTATGAATTTCGATCAGTGGAAGCCATTAACGGGCCGCGGAGATCCTTTACGTAACGATCCAACGTATGATTATGAGCCTCCGGTACTTGAAAGAGTACATTATTGGGTTGATAACAGTCGGCCCGAACGGGAAAAACAGCCGGAGAGAAAATCAGAAGTTTTAGTTTTAGGTGTTTCATCACGTAAGCCAAGTGTTGCGTCTAGACCATCAGTTCCAATAAGAAGACATCCGCGACCACCTTCATTTACAACCAAGTATGAGGATTTCTCCTACAAATTTAGTGATCATTATCCAATGACTATACTTGTACCGCCACCACCACCGCCGCCTCTGGGTCATAAACCCAACTTGTTTATACTTTCAGAAGATACTTTACAAATACCTACTATATCTTCTTCTGTCTCTGATCCTATAAGAGAAACAACAATAGCACCAGAAATTATTACAACTTATGCACTTCAGGAAGCTAATCTCATTTATCAATCGTCAACGTTAAAACAAAATTGGGTAAGCTACAATAAAACCACAACTTTACCTAATAATACAGTGAGCAGTGATTATGCCGGTTGGGGACCAACAACACCATTTGAAGAAATTAATGACTCACATAACATTATATCACATATAGATAAAAATAATTACGAATTTACCAAAGAACCTCTTTCTTTCTATAAGCCTGTTTTATCCGAAGCTCCTCCACCCCCTCCGTTGCAAGATTCGTATAATTCTGTTACTATGCCAATATTTTTACCGACTGTAGCACCACCGACACTGTCAAGTATTAGTGAAACAAAAAAAATAAAAATGTCTGAAGAAACTTTGCAACCAGAAATAATTACAGATTCACCGCACTATAATGTTGACAGTACTACTGAAGAGAAACATACGACATCTTTCCAAGCTGCTCCTTTATCCATGCCCACGTCTAATATTATTGGAATGTTTGGTCAAATGATATCAATGCCTATGGTGACAGATCATGACCGACCAGAGGATAATTTGTACGCTCACGCATCAGATAACATACATATTTTTAAAGAACCAGCATTTGAAAATAATGATAATTTAGAAATAATGCAAACCATGCAACCACCGCCTCCTATGGGAAATACACAAGTATCACACAGCCAACATTTTCACGTAAACGCTCACCATTTAAATGATTTGTTACATGAAAAAAAATCAACAAACACTCAGGATCCATATTTACATATGCGCTATACTACGCCAATGTCTAGTAATATTGATACCGAACAAGATGTTAAGGCTCCTAACATTAAACCTATTTCATCATATTTAATTATACAAGGACATTCAAAAGTAAAAACATATGGATCTAAACCCAAGCCAAATAGCGAAGTTAGTAATAATATTGTAAATCCGAATGAAACTAATGAGGTAAAACATTTGCATCCGATTAAAGAAACATCTAATAAGAAGTCTGAAAAACCAGCAACAAACAGAGAAAGCAGATCACAAAACTTAAAATCTTTAATAGAAACTGGCCTTGGTTCAATAGAAATACAAGAAACCGACTTGGGAATCAAGTACGATGTGAGCGATGGCAGTGAGGTTCCTGTGGAGTTATATCGAAAAGGTATTGTAGAAGCTGACGAAAATAACTATCAGAATTTTAAGAAGAACGACATAGAAAAGAAATTGATATCCTAAGAGATTTTAGTATCATTTCAAAATTTCAAAAAACTAAAAATGTTTCTAACAATTAAAACCAAGATCATGTCAAAGTTAGGAACAAAAGGAAATTTTCATGTTTTTTTTGGGTTTGTGTTGTAAGTGAAATACATACAATATGGCACATAAACTTTAATGGTTACTATATATACTTTAATATTTAATTTATTATACCGTCCCGGTACCAAACCAAAGTATGGCTAGCTATTTATACTTGTATAAATTATTATATTGCAGATCCCACCTAAACTAAATTGTACTTCTTCATACCTCATCATTCAGAAGCGAACGAGAACGAGAGCTTTATAAAAAAGCATTTTTAAACAAAATCTCTTTCTTCCATTAAAATTCCTTCACATAATTCACTATGTGAAATATAATAAATAATGAATCTGTATTTTTCTTTATATAATTTGTAAGCTGATAACAAATTCATATAAGACCAACACCACGTAGGTACGGAGCCGAACACAAACACGATAGGTATTGAATGAGAACTTCAGTAAACTATAGATAAATACAGAGGTTATATTGTTATGTTAGAAATAGTAAATCAATGAATGTCAGCTATATGTATTGTGTAATAGTCTAAAAATTTGAAGAGAATAACTATTATTAAGTAGCAAATTATTTTGAAATATACTAAGGTATACGCTTTTAATGATAAGTTAATTATTGTTAGCAAAAATAAGTAAAGATTATTAGTCATTGAAAAAATATGAATATAAAATTGTAATTTATTTAATATATTTATATTGTTATAAAGTTTTTTTTTAATTTTATACATAATTGTTTTTCATTGTTAACACTCCTTGAATTAATTAGATACATAATTATGAGAAATTATATAAAATATTTATTAAAAAAACCATAAATGAAAAATTAACAGGAAGTAAAAGATGTATTTTTCTAATTATGTAGGTTTAGATTGACACACGTCTACAAAAAAGATGTATGCGGCGCAGCGGACGCGGCCCACTAACACACACGTTTCTTACCATCCTTTTCGTAGAAAGACACAGGCAACTAAGATAAAGTGAAAGCTGCTTATAAACTTATAAAGTCAACGTTTATTGCAATCCAAACAGCTCATAGAAAATCGTGAATAGCAAATAGTTCAATACTTCCGCGGTCATCCCTTACGCGTATACTTCCTATAGTTACTTTTAACTTTACTACGAGCTTGCAAACATTATCAACAAGATGTACTGATGTAATCGTACGCATATAGCATATACATTAAAATGTAATTTTTAAAATGACCAAACATATTTTCAAGAAATATTGCAGAATTGCACCAATCTGCACTGCAAAGACATGTCTTGTATTCTGCATTAGCAAGCCTGAAAAGATATTAGATATGTAGGGAGTATAATATGATTGTAATTATAGTACACATGATATAGATACATATAAAATGAAGTAAGATACCCCTTGCACGTAAAAAAATTGACATATATTAATATTTTATTACCGTTGTAATTTACAAGTCATAGCACGAGCAGGTGTATTCATAGTTCTTGGGAAAACATCATCCGAGGTCACCTGATAGCATCCCCGTTGGACCATCCAAGTGTGCCTGTCACGAGCTCTCCAAGATCGTACGAAACACATGGAATGTTCTGCATTCAAAATACAGTAATATAATTGATATTAATACTGTTGTAATTAATCAATTGATCATTAAAAATAATAATTTTCATAAGATCGCGAGATGTATAATATAAAATAATATTTATAGTTACAGATATATAGGCAAATCACGATTTGATCTTTAACTAGATGGACAAAGTTATAACTTTTACTATGATTATCCGGAAGCTGCTAAACAAATGAATAGGTATATATACTTAAAAATATAGACATAAATTTATTTATGTGAATGAAATAATTATTCAGGCATCTTCATAAAAACACTCGTCCACGGTTATGTTCCAATCCATTAGATATAATTTGGAGAACAGAGTCATTATGCAAACTGATATATGAACATCAGTTTTAATAAAGTAACGTTTATTTTATATTGTATAAAATATAACACCTTTAGTGCAATTAATCAAATAATATCTGCTGCTGTTAAAAGGCAAGGGAGGTATTACAAAGTCTCCTCCACAGTTATCCCAGCTACGATGCGTGGATGAACAATTATAACAAAGTAAAGTTTTCACTGCTCCCACAAAACACAATATTATAAATATTTGATACATCCGTATTCATGTTACGAATATCTCTTGTGTTAAAGTAATTTAAACGTAAATAAATAACGAACAAAATACAAAATGCTGTGACGATATTAAATTATAGACATTTCTGTATTATGTATATTGTCAAAGGGTTTGTATTCATACAGTTACTATGTTACATATATATTATATTTTTTTTGTACCTATGAAACTTTTTTCAGTAATTTCTAAATGTTTTACATTAATGAGAAAAAATAAACGTTCATCTTAAATTTACATTAGTCTTGAAGCAAAGCAATGTATTTGTAAAGAACGACACATAAAATAAAAGCATATTACCCTTTTATTTAATATATAATGAGTTGTATATGTTACTATATTATTATAGTTACAGCTTCATATTATTTTCCACATTCGCAGGTCAGTCGAAGTCGGAAAGACTAACATTACACTTCGTTCTCTACTATCCGCCCGAAAACGAGATGAATGCGTTTTTAACGGAACTCAATGCTGCGATTTGTCTTGATTCTTTCTTCTCAATGAGAATGATTAAAATATAATAGTTCCCCTGAGTAGGAATCGAACCCACAACCAATAGTGTTTTCAATCAAACACCCGCTGCGCCAAGAGTGCCTGTGCCTGTAATTACAGGCACAGGCACTCTTAGCGCCTGTGCCTGTAGCGTCTAACTCATGAGAGTTTCGTAGTATTCTGTAATAAAATAAAAAAATATATAAACTAAAAACCCGTCTATTTAAAAATCACGTTCATAAAATATAAAAGGAGAAAATAATGTATATCTTATATATGGTGAATGAAATTTCTGCGTGCATAACTTTTTCTAGGTAAACCGATTTTGGTGATTCATTCGTTATACGATAGTTAGTGCTATCGTTTAAAATTTTATACCTTGGATTAACTAAAATTTTAACATATTTATCAAGGACCAATTACAATAAACTAATTTGAAAAAAATATTAGTTAAGACCTTTATCCTATTTTATTTTTCGTGTAACAAAATATAATAGTGTATACTAAAAAAATACGTTTTTGTTAGAAATGTGACTAAAAAATAAAAAGGAATATTTAAAAAAATGTAAGAAATATTTTTACAAAATAAATACCACCTATGAAATGAATAACAGTTTGAAAAACAAGAAACCTGCTTCTTTAATAAGCTACCACGAGACATAACATAGTAAGATTTCCTGAAAGTAAAAAAATACATATTTAAGATAAAAAATGAAAGAATAATAAAGCTTTTATTTTAGATCATAGTACGTGAGCAATATGATAAATTTTATAAAAATCCATTATTAAAATATTTTAATAAGGAAAATGAGTGACCTTCACATAGAATTGAGAATGAGCATCGTAGTCTTGTCATACGTTTCGTATTTGAATTGAACAACTTCATGTCGAACGGATCTTTTTCATATAACTTATTATTTAGGGTTCCATTGTAACACAATAGTTGACAGCTTTTATGAATAAGTAGTAAATAAAAATAAAATAACATTAGACAAAATGTCGTGGCCACCATGATTTACGAGAAAATGAACTTTCTTTTTTTTTTTTGGTGATAACGGACGGCAAACAGGCAGAAGGACCACTTGATGGTAGGAAGTGAGTTACCCTTCCTTATAGACATCTACAACACCAGAGATATTGTAGATGCATTTATAACTAGAGGATACTGATGGAAGAGAGGGGACAATGTAGTAGTCCACTATTAGAACCACCATTTTGGGGGGAAAGGATGGGTGGGAAGAGGGAAAATCGGCTTACATGCCATCAGACCGGAACATCCATTTAGATGTTTGGCGGTTCGTCTTTGACATATTAGAAGGTGGTGTCATGCGACCCAGTCGGACGAACCTCCTACCACCTAACAAAAGTAAAAGTAGTCTTTACTAAAAAAATACCAGTACCTGTATTTTACATCAAGTATCTATTTATTATATAATAATAATAATAAATAATTCATATTTTTATATATTATGTATTGTAAATGTTTAAATGAGAACAATCTCATTAAAGTTTTTCTAATGGATTTTGTGTTTACATATGATATAGTTACTATTAAGGGTAAGGGATTACGTAGAAAGGGGTCTAAATTAAATTATCACTGCTAATTTTGCGATGGAATTTATAATACGGCCTATTATATTTTTGATGTGTTTAGGATAAATGTAATAATAAACAAAACTTTTTTTTCACATTATATTTTGAAGTTTTCGTAAATTGATAACTATCTACTATCGGTGAGGTAACAATTTTAGTAGAACCATTTTCTTCAATCTACAATTCTAATTCACAATCTAACTGATAATTTTAGGGTGCATCCAAAACACGCTTACGCAACACTTTATTATATATATATATGAAAATATGGCAACCAGTAAAGTTTTATTAGCGTTATACAGACATAAGAACTAAACAGAAACAAAAAGAATAAATATATTTTTATGTCAATATAGACTACAAAGCTTCTGGACGCACCCGACGTGTGCAATCGCATCGCCGCTAAACTCAACCCATCACTAACACGCATCACGCTTAAAAATGAACTGCAGCTTCGAGATCTTAGTCTAGTAAAGTCACTACATAACAGAATCTAGACAATTCTTTTTTCCATCTTGGACCCAATAACTAAACGCAAACAATGAAAACAATTCCTTTTATAACAATGGATATATACACTAGAAAAACAAAAATTTCGACTATAAAAAAACTGGTATACTAGTAAAATTTCAAGTTTAACAAAACAAATAGCACATACGTATATATTTATAAATAAATATAGAAAAATTAAAATTAGGTTTCGCAAATAAACATCGCCAATAATAAGTGTTTATGATTTAACCACTTTAGGTACGAATATTTGACAATGTCATAAAGTATCCACAAGATTCCTATAATTAAATTGCTCAATATTATATAGCAATTCTACTATACAAGTAGAATTGCTAGGCGTTCTACTAACTTCAGTCAAGTCACAACTTTTTTACACTGTATAAGTAAAGAATTTATCATTTTCTCTTTAACATGGTTTGAATAGTGAATTTAAATAATTTAAAAAAATGTCTGAACACATTTAGACCCTACTTGAAAATAGTCCCGGTCTGATGAGTTAAAACTTTTTGGTAATAAAAATAATATAATTTATGTAAGACATAATCATACAATTAAAATTATACTCAAAATTGTAGTGTTAAAACAAAATAAAATAAACTTATTTGTTACAATTCAAAATGGTCAACTAAATGAAAACAACATACAATACTCTCATTATAATATTAACGAATAACACATATATAGATAAAGTGAATGTAAAAACATTATCGATCCAAACTTTTCATAATATTCTTTAGTACAGCAAGAGTTGGCAGTGTTGAATGCACAAGTGATTCAAAAAAGTTAAGTACAACTGATACAGCTACACATATTACAAAATATTTATGTAAATTACGTACTAAGTTACCATTATATTTATTAAATCACTTTTTACATACAATTTTAAAATACAGGTTTAACATTAATATTAGTTAAATGAATTTTATAATGAAATACATAATTTCTCAAGCATAAAAAATACAAACAAAAGATTAACACTTCAATATGAAGCATAACCCATACATTATTTTTGTGTGAATCTATTAACGATATAAAAGTATGCAATGCAATTGCTACATCTAATTAGAATTACAGAAAAAATATCTACTGTTAAAAATATTCAATTTATTTAATATGTCACATTACATTTAAAAAAATTATACACTTTTACAAATGAATTCAAATCATTCTCTCTCTGTATACTAATATCTTATCTGTCCTAGAAACGTTTATCATATTGTGACATACAACCAACCATGAAATATAATAAAATCAAAAATATTGGAGTCAAATTAAAAATAATATGTACATGGAGCAATAATTGTCTCAATTTGCTTGATATATTGATATATATATATAAAAAGGTTGACACTACATACAAACATACATATATACACAAAACACCATTTTTTTTATATAATTGAAATTTTTAATATAATGTTTAGTATAATTTATTTGCAGCGAGGGTTGAATGCAATGAGTTAGCGGCGGCTGAGCTTTACAGCATTACAACACAATTTTATCACAACTCGATTTATTCCAATATAAAAATGATACATGTCACATTCTAACACCAAAAATAGAAAACCGTGTATTGAAATTTGATAAAATAAATATTTTGAATATTGAATTTTATTATAAGTCAGAACAAAAGATGTTATATAAACAATAATCTTTTTAATGAAATGACATTTAAAACAAATAAAATGTTATAACCCTTTTGGATGTATCTTAATCATATTGGATTTTGATCTTGTTGTGCAATTTTTGAATGACCTAAGTAAAATCTAACTGACAGTCCAATCCAGCCCCCAACGCTCTGAAACTTTCAATTGTGCAGCTGCGGCATCCTTTAAGGAAAACAAGTGAGTCATTTCTTGTTCTGTCTTTGCTAGTGCAATTGCTTTTTCAAAAAGCTCTAATGATCTTCTCAAATTTCCTCTGTAAAATTACAATAATAATATAAATAAATATAAGTTAAATAAAGTAGATTCATAAATAAAATAAAATGTATTAAATTCTAAATTAAAAAATCTAGTGAAAATTACATTTTTAATTAAATTAAGTGTCACCTAAGTTATGGGAGGTACATTTATAGGAAATTGAACCTTTTATTTGTACTAACATAATAATAAGCTCTGCATTTCATACAGAAGGACTAAATATATTCTGTTTTTTAATAAATTTGTAGTGTAATGTTATATAACAATAACATATTAAGTCTTTTTAAATACAAACTATATAAATAAATAATTTAAAAAACAATCAAAACACAATCTTTCACAATGGAAAAGATTTCTTGAAAACAGCAATTTCTCATAGCAGATAAAAGTATGAACTGATAACCTTTATCTTACGGAGATATACACTGTAAAAACACAAGGTTAAATTATCCATGATAGATAGGTTCAGATATACCATAAATAATTACATTTACATTTCACAGGTACACAATATCAATTCTTACCTCTGTACTTCAATAGTCCCCAGTGTCTCATATGCAAAGTCACATTTATCATCAATTTCAATGGCTTTGTTAATTAATCTAACAGCTTTATCAAAATCTGTACTCTTTTGCAATTGCACAAGACCTTTGTGCACATACAAAGTGGCATTGTTGGGATCTACAGCCAATGCAGATTCAAATAAGGCTTCAGCACGACCCCACTCCTGCTGGTCTGACAAAACTTGAGCATATAAAATATAAACCTCAGCACATCTCGGGAAACGCTCCAAAGCTTTTTCAAAATCTGAACGAACCTGAGTTAAAGCTCCAATGTTTTTATGCAACTGTGCATGTCTATAATCAGCATAGCATTTCTGAATATAAGCAATTGAGAAATCAGGATTAAGTTCCACAGCCTTTGCAAATTCAGCAGTTGCCTCATCCATACGCTCCAATAGTAAGTATACTTGACCACGATGATGATAAATATCAGAGTTACTTGAATCTAACTTAGCTGCATTTGCAAAATCATCTAAGCAACGTTCTGTGTTCTCTAATTGAGTATAAAGTGAGGCACGTTTGATTAAAGCATTCACCCTTACTTTGACTGGTGCTTCACTGTCAATAACTTGTGCCAGATCAACCTGTGCATCTTCATGTCTGCCAAGCAAAAGATAAAATGTTGCCCTTAATAACAATGCCTCATATTTATATTGCCCATCTGAATCTAACTCTTCTGTACAGAATTTCACAACTGAATCATAATCTTGGGCATCAAGTGCTTGTTTTGCCTTCACAAAGCTATTCTCAAAGTCTTGCTCAACTTGAATCTTATTAATAGGATCTTCAGAAAAGGCTGAGAAGTATGTTTTAATAAAATGTTTGGATGGCATTACAGGTTGCCTCATAGCAAGTGCCTCTCTGGCATGTTGCCTGCCAAGAGCTTTAAGTATGCGATCAGCATTAACTAAAGAACTCTGAACTTGGAATCTTTCTAAAATACAAGCAGAAGTCACATCTTCTAGTGCTAAAACAAGATCGCCACTTTTTTCAGCGGCCCGTGATCGTCTTAGAAATGCTTTAACATACTTTTCGTTAAGCTTGAGAGCAAATGTGCAGTCCTCTTTAACTTGTTCCCACATTTCTCGCTTTTCATAGCAGGCTGACCGGTTCTGGTAAAACGTAGCTAAATCGACAGGGCGATCAGGAGGACATGCTTCAATCGCTTCGTTGTACAAAGCTATAGCTTTGTCATATTCACCAGCATGAAAAGCTCGGTTTCCGGCCCCCTTTAACTTCATGGCCCGATCAATAGCGCTTTCTGCGGCTTTTGCATTATCTTCATTATCTAAAGAAATAGTCGTTTTAGCCTTTAATTCAGCTACGCTCTTTTTTTCCGGATCTTCTAATCTATTTCTTAGATAAAGGTAACCTAAACCAATAGCTAAAGGAGCACCTAGAAGGATGGCTAATTGCCATTTAGGGAAGGGTGTACTACCCGTCGACATTCTTATAGAATAATTAAAATGTTAAAGTTTCACCATTTATTATAATTCCAACGGAATCGAAGCACTAACATCAACTCAAATTTTCCAATTTCCAAATCCTTGCTATACTAAGAAGTATAACCTTTTCATATAGCGCTTTGACATTATAAGGCACAGATGAATAATGTTCATCGAAAGTAAATAAAATGAATTCTTTGGATCAATGCATATACAAAATTGCAAAAATAATATTTTTAACCAATTCTACGATGTAGATTTAGGTAAATTTAAAATATATATACTTTTCTGAAATATATCTCAAAAATAAACAATCCTTAGATAAGTGAATAAAAAATAGATATTTACAAGTTAAAGTAAAAGTTAAAAGTCAAATTGCATAAAATCTCAGTTGCTCAACTTTTTGTCGGTGTCCTTCAGGCGTATTGAAGTAGCATATTGTGCAAAACAAACAAAAAGTATATATTTATTAATAATAGAAATGCTCAATAGTCACATGAAGTTTAATAAGAGCCCCTAAACCATGTCTGGCTATGTAAACGAGATTGTTACAGAAACAAAGAAGGGACCAAGCTTGAGTTATAGTTTTCAATAGCAATTAGTAATTTCAATACTTCCTGATGAGCTTGGTCCTACAATCATAAAGAAAAAAAAATCTGATATTCCGTATAAATTAACAATTTTATCAACAATAAAAAATTATATCAACTTTAACTAAAACTTTAGAAAACACAATTCTTATACTTTTTATTACGTTGGCATCCAATGCGCGGGTCAACCAAAAAAATACTTTTCAAACAGCTTGATTTTTCAAAATTTACAGCTGTAATTGGAGAACTACTATTGTTTAAAAAAAATAAATGAGAAATATTACTTAAAATTATGACAATATTCTCTATTTCTTCGATATATCTATAAAGCTAACGTGCAATTGCATTTTAATAGTTCAGAATATCTCTGATCTAATACATTTCTGTAACCATTAACATCGAAAAATTTAATCAATATGGCAATGATATTTTATGGTAGAAATCACATGATATTATTTTGGTTTTATGTTACCAAACGACAACTGTCTAAGGTCTATTTGTCTGCACGAATATATACAATATGTAATATTTTTTTTTGACAGAGTTAAGATATTTTTTTTGTTCTCTCATGTGTGCAATTATGAAATAAGATAAAGACAATACATAGCTATCAAAGGATGTCACATTGATTCCAAGAAGGTTTAAGTTTAAACTCTTCATAAATCTAATTATATTTTTACACTTATTTCAATTGTAGCTGTATAAAATTCTGTATTTGATTAATGACTCTTAAAAATAATTTAATCACAAACATGTTTTGTGACAAATACATCTGGGGACGTTCAGTTCAAACATTGAAAGTGTTACATTGGTGATCTTGATTTTGGTATAATTGCAGTAATGCATCAATGTTTCTGTATATTTCATAATATTGAGCTGTAGGTTTATATATTATTATTTAAGCTCCTGTTGCTCACCGAATACAGCGCAGAAATATTATAGTACCGTATATAAATTAAGTAAAGGCTTCCAAAATTTTATCTGTGACATGACAGTTAAATGTCATATTAACTATGACAGAAATTTTAAATATGCCATAATTGTCAACTTTTGATTTTAAAAATAGTAAGATCTTTCCAATTTGCTTTTATTTTTTGGTTATATTTCGTCTGAGGAATTAAAATAGTACTAATTTATTTTTTTCATGACTCCTGTCGCGCCCCTTTTAAATTTAAATATTTAATTAATACGTTTATATTCATAATTATTGATTTAACAATACTAGATAATATATATTTTAAAAAAAATTATATGAATAATAAATGTTTTGTAATGATTTAAAACCGTCTATAGCTATTAAAATAGTGAATACTGAAACTTAATATTTCGTAAGAATCATTGTTTCATCAAAATGTTTTCGTCAAAACTGATTAATCTGGTATGTATAATTAAATGATGTTATATGTGACATGTACTTTTGATTATTAATTCTATGTTTTTTCCAGACTAAAATTTCCCGATTTGTAAAGACATCATATAATGTCCCTCTCTCGATTTCTGGGCTACGACAAGATCGAAGATATAAAAGTGATTTATATGAACCAGATTATCTAATTGTAAGTTTTTTTCATATTTGTAGTTCATTATTCATATTTTAACATCACACTTTTTCTTGCAAAGCAGTTTGTTGGTTAGAAAATTGCCAGTGTAAAGACGCTTCAATCTCAAATTTCCGTTCAAGACATTGCATGTTGAGTGGTGGAAATGAATGCCGGGCTTACCAATAAATATAACACCAATGTGGAGAAATTAAAATAATTAAATATAATTATTCTCCATATATTAATATTTGCTGTCAAAATGCTGTTGAAACAAACACTTATTTCTCATAACTTTTATTAAAATACCATATTTTAAAAATGCCAATGGAATGTCACAAATCTCTTTATCTTTACAAATATCCCATTTTTGAGAATTATTGAAATGTTCAGATGATTGTAATCTGTAATCTACATAATATTTTTTTTTTTAACTTCACACTGTATCCAGCACATAGCAGGGTAGGCAGAGGGAACCTGAGAACCTAGTGTTAAGACACTCCATTCTCTTACAACAATTGCGTTCCCCACTTTCCACCAAATTGAGGAATGCCTCAATGATGAGTGATATAATGTATTACTATGTAATGTACTAATTAAATTATTTATGGTATTTAGAGCATGCAGCCTGATGAACCTGTATATGATTGTTTAAATCTACAATTAAAAGGTTACGATTTTGCAATGCTAGAATCTTGTCAAAAAGAAATCCACAGATATGCTGAAATCATGGGAATAGAGGTAGAAGAATGGTTAGTATATGAAACACATTTTACCCAAAAATTCATATATGTTTATATAATATATATTAAAATTTTCATATTTTAAAATTTATATAAATCAAAATGTAATCCTATATGTATCATATTTTCAGCTGGGCAACACCAGCACAGAAATTAAAAGTGCAAAAATTTAAAACGGGAAGCACAGCAGTTGATTCTGAATACTATCTAAATGTTTATGAAAGAAATGTGCAGGTATATTTTTTTATAATTCAAAAAACAATACCATAAACAAAAATAACAATATAGTTATATGTGCTATGTAATAATATCAAGGAACAGAATACAACATTTATATGATAATCAACTAATTATTACATGTCCATAGGAGTTTATTATAGATTTTCATAGAAATTGTGACCATTTAATAGGGCAGGTGTTTTTCTTTTATTTAGGGATATAATATGTAATATATATACAACCAATAAAATGGTATTATATTTGTTTATAAAGTGGTAAACTTTAAACAACTGTATTATATGACCAACACTTCCATACCAATGTGTCTTTGCCACTCTGTTCTCTTATTTGTTTTTGTTCTTGTATTTCCACGCGGACGAAGCCGCGGGCGGTAAGCTAGTTTCTCATATAAATTACTCCATGTATTTGATTGATTGATTGATGATTTGAGGCTATCATGGCACATTGGGACGGCATCTGACTGTAAACACGATTGTGGGTTCAATTGAAACTCTAGGGAATGATTATACTTTAAATTATTTTCATTTCTGATAAGACAAAAATATGATTCTTTATACTGATTTTTGTATTACAGAATATGAACAGAAAATATATATTCAAAATTTTACCTTCATTTGTAAAATACTTTTTCAATTTTTTTTCCATATCTTGGAGTTCATGATATTAATGCAGTACCAATAAAACCAATTTGTCGATCATTTTAGGTGGTAGATGTTCCAGCGTGGGCCTTAGGAACTTTACTACGCGTATGTCGAGCTCTTCTGCCTGAAGGGTGCACACTTAACGTTCACGAGCACACAGTCGAACATGAAGAAATCCGCTATGTGCCTGATAACGAATTAATTGAGCTGAAGCAACAACTGGAAGATATGGGAGGCAGTCGTATTGACAAGAAAAAGAAAAAGTAGCGTGAAAATCGCATATATTTACAGTGAATAGTTATAAAAATATAATTCTAGTGTAGATTTTTAAATAAAGTGTTGATAATGTGATTGTTTTTTTTAGAAAGCTTTTCGTAATCTACTTAAAATGTAAGATTATTATTTTAAATTACCAATCCATAAATTATTTAATAGAACAGAAGAGAATGTCGATTTCAACAGGAAGTTTTGTTCTAGAAAATTAAAGATGTCAAAGATCAACTGAATTTAGTGTTATGAGTGATTGGTTATTTGGTAATTTCAGTTGTTCAAAATAGTTATAGGAAACTCAATAAAATTAATCCAGTCAGTAGTTCTAAAAATTGGCGTGTAGAAGTAGACAAGCCGAAGACAGACTAAAATTAAGTCATAGATTCATATTTTATTATATTTTTTTGTTCCCTAAAGTATTTTTTCATAAACACATTTAATAAAGACACATTTTTATTAAAGTACCTATATAGAACAGATTGGCTATGTTTGTTAGTTATTATTATTATGTTGGTATCAAAATTTGAGTAACATAAAGAGGCGGAATGAGAACGTTTCGTATGGAATTAACGCAACATAATACGATATCCATTGCTGTAACAAGTGGGTCGACAATCCTTTCCCCGCATCGAGATAAGTGCCTTCTAACTTGCAACATCTGTCTGGACCAAATAATTTCGAGTTACGAGTAGCCTGAAAATAATAGCGTTACTCATAGCAAAATAGTATATCTGCTAGCTCCATTATAGAAATCATAGGCTGTACTCTACTACCATCTATTGGATGCGAAAACGCTGTAACGTTATTAGATGCGATATTTAAAGGTGTTTGCACTATTTTTCAGCTAGTCATCTTATTTAAAATTTATTATTAGGTAACTTATGTGATCATAAAAACTGTAGTAGGCTGCCTGATGTTGATCAATTGTTACTGTTGAATAATATATACCTACCTGCTTTTATTACATCATCGAATAGCACCAAAGCTGTGACCTCCGAATTATTTGTGAATGTGCGATGATTTTATAAAGCTAGGATGACCACTTAAACTATACTTAAAGATGAAACTGTTACTATTTACGATTAGACCATCTCGAAGTAATTGTGATATTGTGTAATACATTCATGGTCATGTGAGCTAAATAAAAATACCATAAACGGAATTCATTATGAGATGAAGAGTAAGAATCTAATGCTTATCGGAAAATAAAGGTTTGTAATATAATATACATTTACAAATAAATAAAAAAAATATTTTAAAATAAAATAGTCGGTTTATTAAATTAAATCTATAAGAAATAATAAAAATATGTCTTAATAAAAAATGAACAGCGTGATGGGCATTTTTAGTTGACATAAAGAAATTAAGAATCAGTTTTCAGTATGATGGCACTCTCTCATTACTCATCGGCATATAAACATTATGTTATAAGAAATAATCATACCGCACCTTTAGAATTATAGGGACCTAATCAAAAATTATGATTTAGATTTTATACCACGAAACGACATAAAACAACGACCTTTATCGACTTTGATGAAACAAGAATATAATGTAAAAAAAAACATTTCTTTTGAAAAAACTTAAATGTACAAATATATATTGACGTTTCCGAAAAATTGACATTTTTTTAAATAGGTCAGTATAATTCTAAAGGTACGATAGGCCATTTTAATAAGTTATTCAGTAAGGTGGGGAGTTTTTGATGCCAAATTGGAAATTGGTGCAATCTTGACGTAATGGGACAACCGTAAACGCGACGGTAGCGGGCTCGATCTCCACTCGGTAACCATTTACTATTAGTATTGTAAGTGTCATAAAGTCTACGTAAACAAAGTTATCGGCATGAACTAATACTAGGGATGAGACCGATATATCAAAACGTAACTAAAAATGGTTTTGACTCTTATATCATATCATATCGATATCTAAATGATCATATTCGATATCAAATAACTACACACAAAACTATCGCAGCACAAACTGGATATCTGAAAACGAATATGAAGTTTTCATATCCGATATGTAATCGTTACAGCTAAAAAAACGAAAACGCCCATGTCTAACTAGTACGCAATAAAGTCTTTACCCCGTCTGACGATACAATATCAATTTATTTATTTTTTTTATTTATGACGAAAATAAGAAACTGGAAAGCACAGTAAAAGCAGATATTTATCTGCCTTTTACCGCGACGCGAAAAATATAATATTCTTACTATTGCCCGAAGAATCAGTAAGCACTTATATAGTACCTAATTTATCGCCATGAATTTACATTACGCATGCAACCACATAAAAGAGCAGTGTTAACAACGTTGATCGCTATTCGCTGGTAATAATTAATTATACTTAAAAGAAATTAATTAATTATTTTTTTGTACACTAAATATTATTAGTACGATAATTAAGTAAATGATAATTCTTATAGCAACTATAACTTAAAAGAAAGCATATATATCACAAACAGAATAAAGACTAGGAGATACAGGTAAATTTTGATTACCGACTACCGACATTATAACATAAGTAAAAATATTTATTTAAAATCTAAATGAATTAATATTTGCGAAATTCGAAATAAGCAAATGTTTAGATAAATAACATTTACAAGGTACGTATTTTGCAATAATTCGGTGCTCAGCTTAATTATTTATCTAAAATCTATCCATGACCTGCGCGTCTTGGTTGCTTAGTCACATTCGCAGTAAATATTCAGGGCGCGCACCTTGCTCATTGTCGGCAAACCCATCAACATCTTGAAACTATAATCTAGAAGTAATTTGTGCTTTGTATGTAGTACACAAGTTAGTTAAATTGAATATTCATAGTGGGGTCAAGGCGGTATAAGCGAATCACTCTTTTGTCTTAATTGCATTTGAATTCTATAACTCTAGTGTTGGAAAAAATTAAAAGGGTTAAGGTGTAGTGCAATTATTGGTTGTGTAATTGTATATTTATAGTTTTATTTGATTTAATTTAATTCAAACAATAATTATTAAGTCCAAAAGTAAAAGATATTTTTAAAAAATATTTGAGTAAATGGGGTACAGAGAATCGACTTTAGATTTAATGTAAATCTACAGACGTTCTTGGTACTCAGGTAATACCATATTAATAAAGAAAAAATATATAAAAGCTTTTTCTAAGCTTTTCTCATAAATGTACAATTCTTGAACTTTATCAAAGCATGTCCTCATTCATTCATATAATATGACAAACCTAACAAAAAATAATAATAAAAAGAATAAAATAAATTTACTCGTAGTTTTTATTTAAATCGTATCAATGAATTCCTAATAATTGTGTAATGGAAGGTTCAAACATTAATTCCTGTATACAAATAGGATGTATATTTCTTGATAGAGATCCGTTTAAAACATACACTTATTGAAAAAAAAACTATAGTCTTTCATGTGGAAAGACTTATGTCGTTATGCATAGTACAATCGCTACATAACTGTTCGTATTTAAAGATATTCCAAATAATGAGAGTATAGAAAGCTACTTCTAATAGTTAGACAGTTAGCATCTTGACCACATAACTACTAGGTACTTTAATCTTAAGATATGTTACATATTTCATTTACTACTCCAACCAATCCAATTAATCACTCCAACTTCGTTACATTTAAAAATCATATGTTCGTAAACTATTGCTTTTCATCTCCCTTAATTATGTTTTCGTATTTCAATGTACAGACATACTTTTTTACTGGTATGAGAAAAAGATGTCTTAATAACGTTCAGTGAGCAATGTACACCCTGCGCTATAGGTTAAGCTGCCCCTGCGATCATATAGGAAATACCTTCCAAGTAAAAGTTTTCAGTGTGATAGGCACTGACATATAAAAATTGAAGATGATAGTACACAACGTAGTACCAAGGAAAATCATATAAGTATTATGCGGGAGAAGTTACTTTTATGTGGGTCCAAAATTGTTCGCGGTGCTTGTTGATAAGCATCATTCCTTTTATGTTCATATGAACACAAAAGGATTGTTTATGTGCTTGTTAATCCTCATTGTCCTTATTTGTTTCCATATCAACGAATATGGTCGGTATAGACGATAAGATTATCATGTATAATAAATCTGTTACCGCTGCGATATGAAATCTATAACTATAACTAAAAAAACCGCTGTGCGCTACCTAAACCGTTGGATTTACACAAGATGATGTGCCGTGGAATTTAAACAAATATCTGTGATTGCGATAGCGTATTTATTTATATGTGGAAGCCACTATATCCAAAATAATGAGTCATGAAAACAATTTAATTGAACATCTACAACATCAAAGATGTTGTAGATGCGTTGCCAACCTAGAGGATATAGATGGAAGGGGAGGACTATGTATGTAGTCCGCTATTGGAACCACCACATTTATATTTTTATTTTATATTTTAGGGTGGGAAAGGGGAAAACCTGGCTTACATGCCATCTAACCGGAACACATCATAATATATTTGGCGGTTCGTTTTTGACATGATAGTGGTCGCGAGCTAGACGGAGGATGAACCTCCTATCACCAAACTACTGGGATACCCGCCTCTTACGGGACGTTACCCAGCAGCGGAGGGGAATTGTATTCTAACCCCGTCGCCTCACAGAGAAAATTGTTTGTCGTACAGCGATCGTAGGAGAGTTGGAATTCTTATTATGATACCGATATAAATATTTTTTTGCGATAAATAATACGATACCTCAATCGTTATTTGCAACGCTATTTTATCGTTAAGAACAGTATTTGGATACTAGATAGAAATCAATCCTGCGTTCATTTTTAAGTATTATAAAAACTAATGAATTTGAACAAACAAACATCTTTTCAATCAGGCTGCAAGTGTAGGCACATTCAGACCGTGCCACTATGGTGTGAGAGATAAATAAAGCAATAACATAATAAAACGAAAACTTACTTAATTCTATATAATTTGAATACAAGTAAAAGGACGTGAAGTAACTGAATTTTGCAACAATGAGTTTCCACGCGCACAAAGCCATAGACACTATCTAATAAATGAAAATCCCGTCGAAAATCTCAATGTAAAAATAAGAGTTAATTTCAATATTAAGAATACGTATTGATGACTTTGGCGATAAAGCCATTGAGATAACCAATGGTAAATCAAACACTGAATTTAAATTTTAAACTCAGTATTTAACTTGGCTATAATATTTGAAACATTGCTGCGATTTCAGTAAAATCCTGCATGAACATAGTCTATGGATGACGAGACGACATTAAGATTACTAGTGTCCCCGTTGACACGTTAACAACGCGTTGTCTTTAGTAATGTATATGTCACTTTGTATAAACAAGGATGTCAAAGCATTGTAGTGTATGTAACATTTATTTTATTAATTTAATATTCTTTTTATGCATTATTTGAGAAAAATAATTGCATTCTGCATGCCTTCTCTATATAAATTATATGAGTGCTATATTTCATGCTTCTCCGTCCACGTAATTTTCGTAAAAAGGGGTACAAAGTTTTATAATAGCTTCACGTATTTATATATAGATATATCCTTATAAATGATAAACTTCTAAAACACGTAAATATTTTTTTTCCCATATAGCTTCACGCAGTATCCCGCATATAGCAGGGTAGGCCTAGTGTTAAGACACTTTGTTCCCCACTTTTCGCCGAATTGAGGCATTGCGTGCTGAGTGGTGGAACTCAACGCCGCGCTTAGCCTTGTTACTATACCCGGGAAATGAAAAAATCTATTATATTACGTTTACAGTCGCACGCTTGTGCCTCTGCGCCGCTACAGACTATTTTTTTCCCTATTTTTAAATTTTGTAATTTAGGTACACATAATTATTAAGCTAGATTCTTAAATTCAATTTTCCAGGTCATCTGGAATTGGATTAGGATTTAGATCTATACGTTTGTAATCGATGGATAAAATACATATTTTGAAATATTAATCTCTCTTATTTATCCTACGGGTTTTATTATACCTACTGACAAATAAACATTAATATTAATATGATAAATAAATTGTGATTTAAAAAAAAATTGACAATTATTATTATTGTTTGGTGGTAGGAGGTTCGTCCTCCGTCTGGCTCGCGACCACTATCATGTCAAAGACGAACCGCCAAATATCTTATGATGTGTTCCGGTTCGATGGCATGTAAGCCAGGTTTTCCCCTATCCCACCCATCCTTTCCCCAAAATGTAGTGGTTCCGAAAGCGGACTTCTACATTGTCCTCCCCTTCCATCTGTATCCTCTAGGTTGGCAACGCATCTACAACGCCTCTGGTGTTGTAGATGTTCATGGGCGAAGGTAACCACTTACCATCAGGTGGTCCTTCTGCTCGTTTGCCATCGGTTATCCATAAAAAAAAAATGATTCCTGTAATATTACAGTAGACGTTGCATGTTAAATTTGACTAGACACTCGGCTGTGTTTCTAAATAATACAAAATAAAAACAACTATTCATATTTGACTTTTAACTGAATAGTTGTTTGATTTTCGTGATTATAACACATATTAAATGAAACTTTTTTAACCGGATTAATCGGGTATATTTTAGTATTCGAAAATACATTTTTGGAAACCCGACTTCTTGAGCACTTTACAGTAGTCCGTGGTCACAGATAGATTGTGACCTCTGTGTCGCGATTAATCCGGTCAAAATAGTTTCATTTAATATGTGTAATGAACGCGAAAATCAAACAACTATTCAGTTAAAAGTCAATTAAAGCAATTCAAATGAAAATTAGTTTTATATTTGGTTGAATGATAACTGAGATGTGCGTTATTACATAATCAATACGATTTTTGTTCTTTAACCTGTCTAATAATTCAAATTATAAAAAATTGAATCGAGTGCTTATTGTGATATATTTTAAATGGTTTCCTGTAACCTAAAGAGATATTTAAGTATTTATGAAAGCTATAATACATATAACATATCGTGATGCAAAGCCACAACTTCTGACTGCAAACGACTTGAAAACTCGGCGGAATTTAAATTACTTTCATTTCGCTCTGGTAAGACAAAGCGCGGCGTTGAGTTCCGCCATTCAATATGCAATGACTCCATGTCTCTCCCTCTCTCACCCCTCGGGCTGAAAGAGGAAAACAGAGTGTCTTGACACTAGGTTCTCTCTCTTTACCCGACTGTACAGGTGAAGCATAAAGCTGAAAAAAACAAGATATTATATGATTGCTATGTAGCGGAGTGGACCGTGGAATTTTAGCCATTTTGCCATTGTGATTCCACTGTGGTTTAACAGTGAGTCCACTGTGGTTTGATCCACAATAAAAACCACAATGGAACCACGGTTAAACCACTGCGGATCCACCGTAGAGCCACAATGAAACCACAATGGAGCCATGATGGCAAAATGGCTTAAAAACCACAATAGATCCATCGTGTTTCCATTATGATTCCATTGTTCCACAGTAAATCCACGCTGTCATCGTGGTTACACCGTGGATTCACTGTGGAGAGTAAAACAGAAAATTAAAGAAATATCGGAGGAGTAGGCATCTGCTTTCAATTTACTTAGATAAAGAATCCCGCATCTGCCTAATGTGTATTAGGTAACGTAACGTAAATATTAATTACAATAACCAAGTCTTACGACATAAATCTTAACCTAAGAAAACAAAAGTTCTCACGCATTATATTAGCAAGTAGTTTGAATACATAAACCTAACAATAACTCGTACAGTCTTTTACAAAAAGTCTACTGATAAGTTACAAAACCAACATAAATATAATTGTTACAAGAATAAAATAATCTGCTGAAATAAAAATTTTAAGCAAGTTATACAAAAACAGGAGGATAACTGGCGAGTAAAATTAATCATTTTACAACATAGCATGAGGTAGCTAACTTGAATATTTATGAATATAGCAATATAATGAGAATTTTGTAACATCCTTACCAAATATAAACTTAATGTTTGTTTATCTTGTACATGTGAGGCAATCAGGTACATTTAAATAAGATCAATTTTTGTAAAGTCTAAATAAATATAGATTGGGGAAGGTCAGGTGTCCCCGGACACTTAAAGAAACCAAATAAAAACACAAATAAAGGATTTTTATGTCTCATTTCATATTTAAAATTAATTGGAGAAATTATGTTTTTATGTTAATCACACATACTGAGAAAATATACTGAGTATTATTTATGTCTACTTTTTCCCGTCAAAAAATAGCGGGTAACCCCAGACATAATCAATGGTGACCGAATTTTTTGGCCTTGTAAATCACAGTTAACTAAAATGCATATATTGTGACAATAAAGTATCCGAAAATTGTAAATAAAACAAAAAGTATTCAGTTATTAATCAATATTTATTTTGTCGCCTTCAAAATATCTTTCAATCTTCGAAACATGTTTTATAAGCACTTCCCGGGATGTTCTTTAGCTCTCACGTTGAATCCTTTTTTATGTCTTCAATTGACTCATAACGGCGTCCTCGGAGTGGCAATTTGAGTTTAGGGAACAGGAAAAAGTAGGCCGGAGCTAGGTCTGGTGAGTACGGTGATTGATCGATGGTATTTATCGAGCTTTTGGTCTTTCGTCGTGAGCTCGATGCGAAGGTGCATTATCGTCATGCAAAATCCACGAATTTTCCTTCCATAATTTCGGCCGTTTCCTACCGATTTTCTCGCGCCAACTCCTGAATACAGCTAAATAGTATTCCTTATTGACCGTTTGTCCCTCCGGAAGGAATTCACAGTGGACCACACCTCGAATATCGAAGAAAACAGTGAGCATTACGTTCACTTTTGACTTGCTTTGGCGCGGTTTTTTCGGTTTTGACTCGTTTTTGGTCTACCATTCCGATGATTATTGATTTGTTGGCATGTCATACTCGTAGACCCATGTCTCATCGCCAGTTATGATGCGTTTCATGAATGACGGATCAGCATTGGCACGCTCCAGCGCGTCTAAAGAGGCTTCTTTCGATGCTTTTTTTGCATGAAATTCAGCTCTTTTGGAACAAGTCTGCCAGCGACCTTTCTCATGCTCAAAATGTCAACCAAAATCAAACGAACCTACTCTTGAAAGATGTTAAGGTCTTGTGTTAACTGTGTAACTCTGGTATGACGATTTTCGAGCACAGTTTTCCTCACAATTTCAACGTTTTCATCGGTTGAAGAGGTCGAAGCTCGTCCGGACCGAGGTAAATCTTCAATGTCTGTACGGCCGTTTTTGAACGCTTTGTACCAATCATAAACTTGTGTTTTTGATAAAATTGATTCACCGTAAGCCTCTCCCAACATTCTCAACGTTTCCGCACACGAAATTTTGTTTGTAACACAAAATTTAATGCAAACTCTTTGTTCAATTATTGGATTCATTATACAAATCGCCGCGCACTACTGAGGTGTGTTTACTAAACTGAATGCTGTCAACAAACTAGTTGTCAGATCGCGCTAAAATTTGGTATCAGAGGTCAGCACAGTGCTACCAACTTACAGAAAAAATATATTTGAAAAATAGTTAACGCGCGACTTTTAAATTGAAATTTCCGGATACTTTATTGTCACAATGTATGAATACAGTTTTTATAAGCCAATCTTAGCATTTCTAGCACTGAATCCAAGGTTCATCAAATATTTTTCCGCACGTAATGCATTCAGTCTCTTTTTCTCAGAAAAAGACTTTGGATATTTACCCTTGAATTTTGCCATAAAGACTTAAATCTTTCTGCAACAATAGTAACAAAATCGATAAAGTACATAATATGTTGTCTACCGTTGCACAAATACTTTAAGATACTATGTTATACTTTAAATAGATAAGCAAAAGGACACTAAATTACGGTATGTTTAGATAATATTACGAAAACCAACACTTAGAACCATGTCCGGGGGTACCCGACCGTTTTCAAGCACCTTTTTTAAGCACAGCACTCATAATGTACAAAAAATCTTATGAATTCTATAACAATCTTTAAATACATAAAATTTACTAAAACTCTGAATCGTAGACAAGTGTACGCATATACTAATTGTACTTAATAATCAGTAATGACAGGATCGACGATTTTTTTTTGGTAGTATTAAAGCACACTCTCACGCCTAATGTACTTAGCGTCCGCGCCACGATTGAAATGTATTTGTTTCTACTCTAGAGGAGGTTTACAAATTTTTTTTGTTTAAGTTCTTAAAAATGAAACTTCCTAGGGTACCCGTAAAATATGTAACATTTTCGTCCAAGTCGGACCTATATATAACTTTGCAGAGACCACACGTGTTGACCGATTTTGATGATTACGTCAATCTAAGCTTGCGAATATCACTAAAGACATGACAATATTAAAAATTCACCACAACGTCAGCGGCTGACGTTGTGGTGCCATATTGTGAAAATGAAAAAAATAAAAATCGACAAAGATAAAAATCGGGAAACGAAGGGTGAAAGTGGGTGGAAAGTATCGTTAAATTAGCATTTAAAAATGAGGTTTACGTTTAATTGCATTGCATTCCCGCTAATTTTCATATTTATGATGAAATACTGAAAGTAAGGGTACATCTGTATTTCGTTGTTCTAGCTTAGTGATATGACCGGATTGGGTTCAAATCTATATATACATATATATATATATATATATATATA
>JAKGSA010000089.1:71776-138957 GCA_033558755.1 Philaethria dido | reverse complement strand
TAATCAATTTTATAAAGACTATTTCAAGTACCTAAATGCGATTACAGCATCCTACTTAGCTACAAAAATATTGTAAATAATAAAAACAAAATAAAAGACAAAATCTACTAGCAATGAAATTACATACAACAGATCGTCAATGTAAACTGTTAATTCGTTTACTTCGACAAGTATCTGAGTAAGGTTATCAGTAATCCCATTTCCATAGTTCCATAATTACAGTGATGTTCCAATCTAAGTTCACTCGAACCGCAGGGACAATGGCTTGCATCACATCTGGCCGCGGAACAGCTTCCGTTCTCTAGCTCGTCTCACGGTCTCCGCACTCCCGAGTGGGGCGTCAACTCTGTATATATAACTAACCGCCGTTTCTTCAACCAACATATCGCAAACCATCAACATGAAGGTAATACCTCAATTTAGTAACGCTTTCACATACACTATTTTACTCCAAATATCTCCTTCTACTATTTAAATGTTTTTTTTTGGGTAGTACTGAAAATGGACATAATATGAACAATGTCAATGAGTAAAATAATTTTTAAAGTTAAACATTTTGAATTTTCTTATCTTCTAGCATAGAAATATTAATTTGTATAGCTCTTTTTATTATCTTAGGATATCTACCTTAGTGTTAATTAAATCTTTATTGAACTTTTGTCAATACATGCGTTATGCATACATCTATAATATTTTTTATTCAAAATAAGAAAATGTATTTTTTATGTTTTAGGTTTTCGTTTGTCTCCTAGCCCTAGCAGTGGCTGCTAATGCCGGTTACATAGGCGGCGGCGGTGGTGGCTGGTCTCGTGGCGGAGGCGGCGGTGGATGGTCTAGCGGCGGCGGCGGTGGTTGGTCAAGTGGAGGAAGCGGCGGCGGTGGCTGGTCAGGCGGTGGTGGCGGTGGTGGCTATGGAGGCGGCAGTGGTGGACGTATGAAATTTTCAATCTTATATTATTTACAATCGTTTTTGTATCTAAAATACTACAATTTTCAAATATTCCAACTTAAAGACTTAAGTATAGTATAAAGTCGATAAAATATTTCTTCTGCAAAGTTATTTTACATTTTTAAGAAAATCTTAGTGCTAATCGACGGCTCCTACGTAGATACGTAAAAGGTGTGTAAAAGCACAACTTTACAGGAGAGCGATTTAAAGATTCTTGTAAGGTTGTTATTTCGTTATTTTTCAAAAGATTCATTATTAAAGAGAATAATGAGAAAATTATACAACCTTAGGAACCTTTAAATCTTTCTTATATAAAATTGTAGGTATTTTTGCACTTGTGCCAGTGTACGTAGGACCTGTCGTTGTGTATATAATGATTGTCCTACTTGTGTGTATCTACTTTTTAGGTCACATCTAAGTGTTAAGCGTTAATAGTATAGTTAGATATTACTTATATTTAAATGTTTTATTTTGCAGAAGTGAAAATCATCAAAATCATCACCACTGGCGGTGGCGGCGGAGGCGGCGGCGGCGGTCACGGTGAGCTCTAATATTTTTTCTATCATTAGAAAGGACATTAAACGTTGTTACGTAAATTACAATCAATGCAAAAGTTTTATAACTATATAGCGTACATATATAAACCAAAAATAGCGTACATATATAAACCAACAACCCAAAAATTGTATAAACAAATGCAATCACTAGTTGGTGCTACCAATGAACGCTAAAAAATTAAGTATAAATTTTTACATTACATTCATTACTCGACAAACGTAATCGACAGCAGTACCTAACCATAAACGATTTAAAAAGTATTATTTGCGCACACCGCATCAACACATTAAGAGAGAGGTCAAAAGACAGAACACAAGGGTCATCCATTCACTTGATGGTAAAGCAGATTTATGGATTTTGAAATGATATATTAAATTCATCTTAAAGTTATGAATATCATTTTGTAACTATTAAGTTTTCAAGCATCTTTTATTATTTTAAATACTTCTCTTTCTGCATATAACATTTTAATTTAACTTAGGTATAAGGATAAATTTCATACATGCACCTATTTCATATATATACCTGGAAGATCTCGAGATCCCGATGTAAAATAAAATTGGGTGCGACTAATATATATATATACATATAGGTATAATAATAATAATAATAATAGCCTTTATTCTCTGACCATGATACAATATTTATTACATAAATATATTTTTCTTTTATCAGCAGCCAGTTTGTTGATCAGGATGTCTCTTGACATAGGCCTCCCCCATTAACTTCCATTCCTCTCTGTTTTTAGCAATTCGTCTCCATCCTTTATACATATAGGTATATTATGTTACAAATATTATTAAAGTTTGGCTACTGACGGACTTCACCAAATATAACATTTAATTTGTATTTATATTGTTTTTAGGAGGCAGTATTGGTGGCGGATATGGAGGCGGTTACGGAGGTGGTGGTAGTGGAGGCGGATGGAAGCTCGGCGGTGGCAGCAGCGGATGGTCAAGCGGAGGCGGAAGTGGTGGTGGATGGAAGCTCGGCGGCGGCGGCGGCGGATGGTCAAGCGGAGGCGGAAGTGGTGGTGGATGGAAGCTCGGAGGCGGCGGCGGCGGTGGCGGCTGGTCCAGCGGCGGCTCATCTGGCTGGTGGTGATCAATGCATTCTGTGACAATACAACCGTACCTCAAACCTATACTTTGTTTTATTTTTCTAATTTATCCCTAATACTCACTTTAATTATATACAAATAGTAAATATGTTTAAAATATTAATTTTGATATATTTAAAACAGAAAAGTCATACCTACGAAATAATTACAAGCATTCATAATTTGTGCATATAGGCAGGGGCGGCTCTAGCTCGTGTAGCGCCCGTGTGCAATGAAACCTTGCATACATTTCCAATATTTTACTGCCAACCTTTTTTTTGGGAACCGTGGTGTTGTATGGACGCCTCGCCGCCGTAGACGCTCTTAGCTTAGGTACTCTTAGCTGTCTCAGAGATGCGCGGCGGCGCCCGTGTGCATTGCACACCCTGCACTATAGGATAAGCCGCCCCTGCCTATATGCATTCACGTAGCACCACCATAAAGTTTAGTCTTAATAAGTATAACTTTTACGTGCATGATGTACAATAGTTTTAATTCATATTTCTTGCATAAATGAATAAACTTTGTAAAATATTAATATAAAACAGAGATTAAAAAATCAGACAAAAAATCTGTTAAACATATCATCCTTAGTACAAATAGCTATGTATATTTAAAGAGTTTTATGAAATATTGTCGAGGTATTTTTTGATCATTTTATTTCGATTTTAGTTATAAGTAATTTGAAGATAAGATAATTTTTAGTACTTAAATTTCTAATGGCTATAATTCTAGAGCAAAATTTGTTAAGTTCTCCAGTATCACATTTAAATCTCAAAATCAGTACATCCCGGCATTTTGTACTATATTGTCTTATATTTTCAATAGGCATTCATTATTTTTAGCTAATTTCTATGATTTAAAATACGATGAACACTAAATCAGGAAGGAATTCAGTGTTAGATATAATATAGTACAATCAACTGGACTGATGTCTAAATGATTTTTTTTAATAAGCTTCAAACAAGATTTTTCAATTCGACTGTACATTTTTTTGTGTTACTAGAACTATATAGCTTTTTATTGCGTAAACTAATTTTGACGACTCTTTGTTTATATGATAGCTTTTAGTTAGCGCTTCTGATGTAGTCGCAGAAATTTAGTTAAGATTTAGCAGTTTTTGAGTAATCCATAATAGTTTTACTTGTTGCAATTATGGATAATATCAATAAAATGGTTTGCTTTCTTATCTATCAAAGTTTGAATGTAATGTTGTTGACCAGGGATTACCTTTAGCACTGGCAATAAACATTATTTAACCCTTAAAAAGGGGGAAAGTCAATTTTTGTGTGAAGTATGAACCAGTACACCAATATATATAACACTAGCGGCCTGCTCGCGGCTTCGCCTGCGTCAGCTAAACGATTACTATTAAACTATTTCGATAGATATTTCGTCGCTTTTCGTCCGTGTTCTTAATTAAATCATACCGTTATATAAAACTAAACTCCCCTCTTGATAACGCCCGCTTCGCTACGGGCCGTGCAGCAGAAATCGTAATATTTTAATTTCGCCATAACTTCAAAACCTAACGTCCAATTTTAATTATTCAAAGACCAAATATTATCTACATAAACTGTACTTAGTGATGAAATAATTTATTTTGATAAGAAATAATAGGATGAGCAAAATAAATGCGTTTAAATGTAGTCCAAAAAAATTCAAGATTTTTTAAATAAAAAAATGGTTATTGTGCCTCACTCGACATAGATAGGTATAGTATGTCGCGGACTTTTTTGTAGATATTTATAATTTATAATCAATTAGAACATTTTATGGTTCTATCTTTTATAGTTTAGGCAGCGTACGCAAAATACTTATTTTGAAATTTAACTTTTTTGAAATATCTTACGGAACCCTTTTTTTTCCAAACTAAAATATAGCCACGAGTGTATATAAAATATACTCGTGGATAATGTAACTTTCGAATGGTGAAAGAATTTTTAAAATTGGTCCAGTAGTTTTTGAGCTTATTCATTACAAATATACAAACAAAGTTTTCCTCTTTATAATATCAATATAGATAATACAATAACAAAAAAAGTAAATGCTGCTTTATTATACATAAATATACAAAATTAAAAAGTACAAATGTTAACAGTTTCATTAAATTAAAAATATCTATTTTTTTATTTTCTTATTAAATTTTTGCCTCTTTGCTCTGTTTGGGTCATAATTTTCTTTGTCAGAAGAATCAGTGCTGAGAGGTGAAGGGCCCCGAGCCACCTTTTTTCCCTGTCTACTTGCATGTTGAAGAGGTGCCAGAGGTGCCAAAACTCTGCAGTCACTGAAACTATAACAAAAACATATCACTAAAGTTCGAAAATTAAAATTAATTTACTTGGCAGCACATTTGAATACTAAAAATATTATCATTATAATAGCCCTTGGTCGAAGCTGAATAAGAAAACATTGTTTATACAATAGTATAAACATATAATTTACCAATAGTATTCATATATTTATCTGTAACACAATTTGACTTTTGTACTAAATATATATTAAGATTTGTTTTAATTTTCATTACAAGGCATACATTAAGATATTCATATGAGTCTTTTGCTTATCTTTAAGCTGTAGGGTAAGCCATTTAAATCACTGAGTTACTTATAATAAATATATAATCACAAAATAATTATGAATAAGTTTGAAGATTGAAATGAAAATCAGCCAAAAGAAGTTGAGCAATTTTGTGCTCTAGCTACTTTCTCGTAATAAAAATAAATCTCGTAATTTTCGTGAAATTCTTATTGAATATTTTTTTAGTGAGCACAATAAAAATCTAATTTTTTTAATATAGTTATTAAAAACTGTTATTTACATTAAAATGTTTGTATATAGAATTGTATCCTAAGGTTAAAAAAAGTCATACTAAAATGACTGGACTAAATAATAATATCATATAATTTTAAATATTTCTTACTGAGACACAGTGGTGTGAACATCTGCAATTGTTTCAAGTGTATTTACTCTTTCACTATCTGTATCACTATCAACTTCAGATTCTGACACAACTACACTTTTAACTTTCCAAGGATTAAGATCCAGAAAAGGTTCATCAACGTTTTTATTAGGTACATTTTTCTGATAGTGTTTATCATCATTTAAAATGTTTGATGTGACATCAAAGTTATAGTCATCAGTTTGTATTGCAACAGATTGCTTATGTATATTTTTAGAATTAACTTCTTCATAGTGTGAAATATTTAATGTTGTAACTAAGTGATTACTATCAATGATGATAGTTACAGGTTTGAAATCACTTATTTTTTGATATGTCAAATTTTCTTTACATAGATTACATGTTTCATATAATGAGCTTCTTTTATAAAATGGCACTTGGTATAAAGGTGGCAAACTTTGGAGTTTAGATTTGGTAATATTATTTATATCATTAAATGCTACTGAGCTAGTTTGAGTTTGATTGTTATCTTCAGATACAGATATTTTTTTTTCAGCCTCTATTACAGCTTGACATGCTAGCATATCTTTGTCAATATGATTGTTTTGACTGTCATCTATGACTATGATATCTTCATCACCAATTCCACTTTCATCATTTTTTTTTATATCAATTTTGTTCTGTTTAGTTATTATATCTTCCTTGCTTGGTAGGCTTACCTTTTTTTTCTTAATTTTTTTCTTCTGAATTGGCAAATTATTTATGTGTTTACATTTACTTTGTAATGTTTCATCAATGTTTCTTTTATTATTATAACTTCTATGGATATTTTCTCTAGATCCTATTATGTTATCCTTACTTATATTTCTATTTACTCCTAAGTCGGCAAAAGCTTTACGGTGTTTATTTTGGCATTGTAAGTTTGTGTCCAGCCATTTTTTAACATAGACATTTTTATTTTCCATTTTAAGCACTTTGGAAGCTGAAATATTTTCTCCAGGATAAGTAGGTGTTATGTTTTCTTTGTCTTTTACGAAAATATCATTGATGCTTTTTCTTTTGTTACAATATTTTGATGGAGCCTGAATACATTCTGGAAAAACTTGCTTTTCTACCTTCAATTGTTCTGAAATTCTTTGTCGCCTGAAAACTATAAAAACAGTTTTATTATTGCTATAGACTTAATGTTTATATTTCATGTACATCAATATATGTAAAAGCAATATACCATCCAAATTGAATAAGTCTTGAAACGCAGTAAGTAAAATTGAAATATGCTCTGTACGCTCAGACAAAGGTTTATCTATAGAATGATTTGCTAAAGGTGGTGGAGTTAGACACAACAAACATTCTTCAGCAGTCGTAACACAATTTTGGCAAATAAAATGCCCACAGAAGTATCTCACATAAACTGCACTCAATCGATCGCTACAAGAACAAAATATATAATAAATATCGAATATCATTTCATTTATATCTTAAAAGAAGTTTATCTCACCAAGTTACACATTTATTATTGTTTACTATATTTTTTACATGTTCAACAGCTTCTTCTATATTTAAATTAGTCATATTAACAGAATCATTTTTAAAATTGCTAATATAAATATACAGTTTATAAAAAGAACAACTAAAAGAAACAGTTAAATTTACTGTTAAGCGTTGATGTCATTTAACCCAAAATTTGAAGCATAGACAAAGTGATGTTAGTCATAAATAAAAAAAAATTAAACGTCACATTTCAATTTGCTTATTCCTTTTGTATTTGACAGTTTTACATCTAATAAAAACGATCAATTAAGAAATATAATTTCATCAGGTCATAATATCATATCTTCAAAATTTACTGCCCTATCTCATTCGTGTTTTGTCTACTATACGTGACACTGGCAGATTATTTTGCGTCTGTCATTGCAAAATCAGGCCTTTGAACAAAAAAAAAAGAAATATAATAATTTATAGTTTTTTTTTATTTATAGTACATATATAAACTAACATTTTTTTTTCGCCTGTGTAACATTGTTTTTTTGGCGCAGAGGCACAAGCGTGCGACTGTAAATGCGACAGGTTGTGGATTTGGTTCCCACTTCAGGAAATGGAATTTTTAATTTCCTGGGTTTGGTAACAAGGCAAAACGCGCCGTTGAGTCCTGCCCCTCAGCACGCAATGCCTCAATACGGTGGAAAGTGGGGAACGGAGTGTCTTAACACTAGGTTCCCTCTGCATACCCTCGCTATATGAGGGAGCGTGAAGCTATGTAGATACCTATGTATGTTTTCTTTCTTTCATTTGATTAAGAGGTAATCTAAAACTAAGAGGATCTAAAACTCTTCTTTTTTGTTAATCTTATTGTTGTTTGTTTGTTTTCTTGTTAAGGGAAAAAGAAGAACTTATTTTTATCAATCACCTTAGAGCCACATGAAGTATGGCATTCCTCTTTGTCAAAGCTTAAACTCACACAGTTCTTTATACAATTTTGATATCCCAGATACCAGGGTGTCCTTTTTGTTTATGTGAGAAAATCCGTTACGGATACCCGACGAACCGACGGCACGATCGTGGACTCGAATGGATTATGCGAGACTACGGACCGGCTGAAAATAGGCCATCTGTATACCCACTAAAACGATGCTCCTCCTCTACCGCCATTAGCCGTGTCTGTGGCGCACAGGCGGCTCTACCTTGTTTAGCGCCCGTGTGCGATGACACCCTGGCGCCCCCTAGGCCTCGGGAAATAAGGTTTATTTCGAGTTGAAATAAAATGTTCGAATAGAAACCGCCCATAGGGCGCTCGCGATTGATAACTGCTGCCGCCGCCAACGCACTGCCTGGCCTCTTCTGTCATATCATTGTTGCACCATGATGATCCAAGACAATGCTCTTAGATGTTTCAGTCAGCGCCGCGGCGCCCCCTAAGACGGCGGCGCCCGTGTGCATTGCACAACCTGCACTATACGTTAAGCCGCCTCTGCAGTGGCATATAACATGATTGCCACTAGCTTACCTTTTGTAAATTACGATAATTTATTGGCGGATTTATTAAAAAATACGGGTCCGAAAAGAATTTGGAATGAGTTTGCAAAATAAAGCAACTACAACAAACAAACAAAGTGAAAAAATATAAAGAGACCTAAAAAAAGGTCAACAGTAAAGTTTGAGAGAATGCTAAAAAAACTTAATAGCATCCTATACCGTCATGCATACATACGGGTTTACCTCTATGTACCGGCTTGCCTTTTTAAAATTTTCACCCCTCGCTACAGATAGTGCCTATATGTGGTTTGGCCATAGAGCAGCGAATACATTTTGCACCTTACGTCCATGTGAATGTAACGAAACCACATATTTTGAATAAGAAGTAGTTTCTGAAGATATGGGTCGCAGTGTGGTGTGTAGATAGACATGGTCTCGTCTTGGCCACATTTTTCGTGATATATTTAGGTGGGATGTAATTATCAGAATTTTTTTGAAGCTTCGATCATTTTTTTTATTTTATTTGTTTTTTATCTTTCTCACTTTAACTTTTATTTGTTAGGTATAAATAAATAGTTCGCCGAGCACTATTGCCTACATAGCTTTTTTTATTATAGTGAAAAAAGTTGAGACATATCATCGATCAGCCAATCAATTATTTACGAAGTGCAGTTTTGTATTAGCTGTTTAATTAAAAGATTGACTGAGACAAGGAAAGCTGAAAAGTTCTCTCGAACTTTTTGGGCTTCGGAGAACTAATGCGTTCTTGACTGTTTCAGTTGTAAAGTTCGAAATTCAACAGTTTTGTTTCCGTTTTACCGACGCAGGTTAATGTAACATGATGGAGATGTTAATATGTTATTAAAACAATATAAAGACATATGTGACATTTTTTTAGAACCAGTATTTTTTTTTTTAAAAATATCCTCTTCCAGAAAACAAAAATAATTTAAACCTATTTTACGTGTAAAAAAAAAAATAATATATTTTTTGTCCATGTCGTACTATTGAGAAATGAAATAAAAAAAAATTACTTCCATGCCTTTAATCTATAAATGCAGTTGCTATCACAATAGGAATACAATAAGGCTAATTTTCTATTTTTTTTTCTTGATTATTATAATGTTGTCTAAAAATTGAAATGTTTATTAAACATCGTTTAAAACATTAACTATTACCAGTTACCAGACTCATGTAACACGTAAATATTGTACAGTAATCGCTTAGAAGAATATTAACATTTGGTGAAGTAAATTAAATCTATTATGATTACATACTTATGAAGTTATTAATAGCTGTTCTCACTATTACGATCAATCACGTATCATTTGACACATTATCTTCCCTCTTTAAAATCACAAAACCCTATATATACATAAAGTATTTATTTTTTAGTGTCATTGATGACACATGCCTTCAAAATTTTTAAATGTCTTCTGGAATGACTAATTTTTATTTTATTTTACAGTAGTTAATATTAAATGTAATCCATAAAGTATTATTTAAGTAAAATTATTAATTATTTCTATAATAAAATTAAGTATCTTTTACCATAAAATACAAATAACTATATAAAATTAAAAATCTTATTTTCATAATAAGTGAGTCCTATGTTTACATTTTTTTACTCATTGACAATTATTTATAATTGTATTAAAAAATGAAGTAAAAAATACGAATGGCTCATTTGTTATAGAAAATAAGTAGTAAAAGAATGTTTACATTAAAGTTACCCAATGATACAATTCTCAAGTTAGATATTTTTGGATTATCTACAAGTTTCATTATTTTAAATGTGTTTCAACTACAGTTCAGTTCTTTAATCATGAGGCTTCGAACGTTTTTAACCTTCTTGTTTATGTAAGCCACACACATATATATAAATATATGTGTGTGGCTTATCAGTTCCTTTTTTAATCAGAGAGTATTTGTGATGTAATAGAATACTTAGATCAACCTTTTCATATTCTTAAATCCCTGACGCTTACACACATATCGATCGTATGTTGTCTTGGCGATATGGGGAAAAAAGTTCTAAAGACCACTGCATACGTTTTGCTTCATTCATACCCAGTAGCAATTCTAAGCCAACAAGCTTAAAGTTTAACAATATTAAGATTATCCGGACATTGTGTACCATACTGACCCTTGAGAATAGGTTGATAGAAGGGATTGATAAAATATACTTATCACCTTTTACCACAAAAAAATGATAACGAAGACCACAATAATGATGCATTAATGAGACAAAATCTTAATAAACTGTATGGGCAATTTCTCTTGTACATTTATTTTCCTTTAATAAACATTGTGCTTATTTAACGGTTTCAGCAAATTATAAAAAGTACAACATTGTGTCTGTAAGGACAATTTAAATTCAAAAAATACAAAAATTACCTAAATAAAATTCTATCCCAACTGAATGCAAATTCTATTAAATAGAATATTTAATATTTATACAGCAATAACCTCATAACATAAGAATCATGATGAATAAAGATAATTTTATAGCTTGTTATATGATAATTTTTTTTTTTCAGTTTCGATTCCAATAGTTTTAGCGTAACAACTTAATATATATTTTTGGTCCTTTTCTTTATAAAAGGAAATCTATAACCTTTATGCCAAGTTTTTAGTAGACTTTTGTATTACATAATGAAAAACAATGTTATTTTTATATATTTAGAAAATTGTGTTAAAGAAGCAAATGTATTCACATATTCTGTTTAAAATAAGATGGACACGACACTATTAGATCTTTAAAACAAAGTAAAATTTCATAGTAAAAATGTTAAAGCATACTACTTTACGGTAAGAATCTGTAAGTCAATATGGATGATACATACATACATGATATTTAAAGTTATCCAGTCCAATACAGTCAATTACAATGCAGACGAATTACAGATAGTATGAAAAATATTGTAATATATTATTTTTATTACGCCATAGTGGCTTAGCCAAAATAAGTTTTCATAAGGGCCATAGTTTCGGGTTCGATTCCATTTATAAGATTATTTTTTCTCACTTCCACATTATGATAAAACGAGCCTCGGTGACTCATCTAACAGTTTTTAACTGGGTTTTTTTCTGCCTACAACGCTTTATATGTGACGTGTGTAAAGACAAAACAATTTATAACATTACAAAAACACACTGCTTATGTTTTATTCTAGAAGTACTGTAACATAATAGATAATTAAAACAATATAATGTTCTTTTTTTATAGCTAGGATGATCTCGTAGTAACAAACACTTACTAACAATTTAAAACCCTTTTAGGGTTTTAATAATTTGTACATTGCATCAAGAATATTTCATATATTTATTTATAAAGTACTCAACCAAACACAACAATAACGTTTTAAAATTTGTAATAACTCTTATTTTATAAATACATCCATAGTAATATGATATGTTGTTATTATCATCAACCATATTAATTATTTAAGAGTTAAACTCATGTTATTTTTGATTAAATAGCAACATAAATTCAGATTAAAATGAATATTGCTGTAGTCATAAACTGATAACGCAAAACCAACATTCTATATTTATTTGTCAGTAGATAATAAAAACATACTATGTATGTATGTATAACAATTTTAGAAAGTTTAACAGAATGTAATAAAAAAATGAAACAATTGTAACGCTAAAGTTTTACATATTGTTGTTAGAGTTACCAAATCTATGTCACTAGATACTAATTGTAACTTGTATTATAAAAACTAAATTCACTCAATTTTAAAGCTTCTATTAAAGATTTAAAAAATAATTATTTTATGACGAGATGTCATAAATTCTTACCTCTAACGATATCTACAATAAAGACGAATATGTACAATGTATTGCATAATTAGAGTCTCGGCTAAGTAATAAGAAAAAAAAATATTTCATAGAGTGAAAATAGATAGCATACTGTCTATCATTAATTCTTAGAGTACCTGTTTGAGGACCACTCAAACTGCAGCAATATTTCAACATAAATAAAATTAAATTGCTGTCAATATATACAACCATGTTAGTGTGGAAATACTTATCGTTCACGTCGAGCTCGCTTTGCCCTCGCCGTAGGTGCTGAGGGAGTGTGGTCCTCGTCGTCTCGCCTCTTAGTAGGAGGCTGCGGTCTTTGCAGCTGACTCTGCGCCGTCAGTTGCAATTGTAGGGCATGAGTATTCAAACGTTCGGCTAACAGCAATGGCTTCAAGGCCGCCATCTTATGGCTGTACAGTGTAACTCGCGGCCTACTGTTCACCGCTGCAGTTAACTGTTCTCGTACTGACATCTCAGGTATTTCTGAATTATTATTCCATATATCGTTCTCTTGTACTTTGTCGTCAGCTGTATTGTCAGATATTTGAGAGTCTTCAGCTGGCTCACCATTGTCAGGACTGCAAATAATATTTACTTGTGCTCTGACTTCTGCATCAAATTTAGATATTGTACTTACTAGGGGTTTAGCCCAGCCTATATGAAGTATAGGAGTTTGGCTGCCTTCTTCCCATTTGCATATACCGTCATAAAACCTAAAAGATAAAAAAGATATTATATAAAGAATCGTAATATACTATGAGTCTGAGTGCCTGTCAATCATTTATAAAACTATCTATTAGATTAAATAACTTAGGGTAAGCAATAAACAATAATTGAACACAAGTGTATAATAATCACATTTTGATAGCAGAGGCCATCCTTTATATTCCTTTTCAAGCTAACACCTTATTTAAATACGATACAATTATACGGTAAGATCGTGAAACATCATTCATCTAGTTAACCCGTGATTTTAAGTCATTCATTAATAAATCGCAACGACTAACACTATAATAAATAAACATAATTTTTATATCTTTTTTTTTTTTCTTAACTTCACGCTGTGTCCCGCATATAGCAGGGTAGGCAGAGGGAACCTGAGAACCTAGTGTTAAGACACTCCGTTCTCTTTCAACAAATCCGTTCCTCACTTTCCGCCAGATTGAAGCATTGCGTGTTGAGTGGCGGAACTCAACGCCGCGCTTTGCCTTGTTACCAAACCCAGGAAATGAAAATACTAACATTTCCTGGAGTGGGAATCAAACTCACAACCTGTCGTGTTTACAGTCGTACGCTTGTGCCTCTGCGCCACGACAGGCATTTTTATGTAATAGATATAAAATGTAATAAAAATAATTTTACCTTAAGAGGGATGCAAAACATTCTGGATCCTTTAAAATTGATCTTGCAGAATGGCCTGAGCTTTCAGCTTTCATTAATTGGGGTATTAATTCATTGGCTATTTCAGAAAATTCTTTATAGATCTCCTCATCATCTCTTGAATAGTTATAACTAAAACATCAAAATTAGGCAATTATTAACATGAAAATATTTCATGTCAGTATACATCATCATGATATCATTAATCATGAAAATAATCCTAAAGTCTATTTTAATTCATTTAATGATAAAATAGCAAATATTAGAAATATAAGACTTAGCAAACATACTGCCTAATTACATCACCAGCACATGCCCATGCATGAAAAGCTTCTTTGTACATTTTTTGCCTATGATAGTAACCCCCTTGAAAAGTATATGGATAAACATGACGATCTTCATAATGTGTTTTAGCAGATCGAATTGCTTGAACATATAGGGAGGCAGAGTCTGGTCTTGGTGTAGATTTCGAGTTTGAAATATCATCTGTTAATAAAGAGCTTTCAGTCTTCTGCGTACAATCAGAATTTTTCATATATTCATCTAAATCACCAAGATTTCCCAAGGCCATAGGATAAGCTTCTAAATGACCTGAAAATAAACAGCAAAACGTCAAAAACTATAGAACATCACATCACATGTGTTTTCATTTTGTTGATCTGTTTTATATCGTTATTACCTTTTTCATACAATAACCAAAGTAGCTTGTGTTGCATTTGTGCTACTTCATGAACATCAATCGTTGGTGTTAGAGTAGGATTTATTGATGACACCAAAGCAGCAAGTTCCATAATTCTTGTACATACAACTGGTTTACCTGCCACATATAGCCATGAACGTGCTTGCACTCCTTCGCCTACTGATCTGCCTCTTTTGTCTTCATTTCCTTTGCCATGCCATGTCACCTTATAATAAAAATTATAAATATTTTAAGAAATATGATGTATAGTGCATTCGGATAACTCCGAAAATTAGGAATTTCTTATATTTATCATTTCGAGCGAAACGCCGCAGTTTTTATTACTCTGGCCACATTCACATAACGGCTACTTTAATATCCTTTCCTCTGTCAATTGAATCCAATTGCTACAAAAGAACATACGTCTCCGAACGGTAAATATTACAAATATCCGATTGTCGGAGTTACCCGAATGCACCCTATATTAATGGACATTAAAAATATTTCATGATTTCGTAAGTTATTACTAGTCTTGTCACTATTGATATAATAGATAAGCTAATAAAATATGTTAGATAATCCCACTTTTGCATCCTCAAATGAACATAATGCTACAGGTTTTACTTACAGACAGTTCCACTTAGAAACGCGTGAAAGATTCATTAGCCCCTCTTTTGAAATATATATAAGTCACAATTGCATTCTACATCAAATTCAAATGTCAGTGCAAGTGCTTTACGTATTACTTTTTTTTACAGTTACTCTAAATATTTCTAGCGGCATGTTTAAAATATACTCCCGAATTTTATTATAGACATATATACTCAGATCCATCAAAAGAAGACCTCCTTAGCATTCCATGAATTAACTGTGTCAGTGCTCTAAGCCTCACAAATAGTACCTGGGACTGCAGGCAATGTAGGATTAATAGGCCCGTTCAAAATGTACACTAATATTTGCTTCCACTGTTCTAGGCCCTCTATCTATCTAAGCAACTGAATTTACTTTTTGGAGGCAACCCAATTTTTTTCAGTTTACACTTTATCCCGAATAGAAGAGTAGTCATAGAGAACTTAATATCAGATTCCTGTCGCCGCGTTCGATCTAAATTTGATCATTGTAATTTAAGTGGTGGGTACTGATTGCAATGCAGCCCTTTGTCTTACCAAAGCAAAAAAATGAATATAATTTAAAATATAATCATTCCCACGAGTAATCAACATCACAGCGTTTACACTCAGACCTGCAACATGCTAATCTTTATTTGTTACTTGAAGACATTTTTTTTTTAACATTCCCATAGGAATTGTAAGAGGCAACCATGCCACAATCACTACAAGCAATATTTGAAAAATTAAAAGAATAAAAACAAATTTCAGATCCTAATCAGCTAAAGATAATATTAATGAGCCTTTTTTTTTGCTTAGGTTGAAAAATTGTCAAATGTTTGACAGCTCGGAACATAAAATATTCTTTATCGCACTTAAAAGAGAGACAAAAGACAAAATATATATTTAAGTAATTTGTGGACAAAGGTGGACTTATCTCTAGAAGAGATCTCTGAACCTCAACCTGTGAATGTGGGTGCATGATATGTAGCAGGATTCAAATATAGTGCAATTAAACATAGTGGTTTGTGTACAAAAATAAGAATGTCATTTTTTCCCTTGTATTTTTCATGTTTTTTCTACTACCTATAAGAGCCTTCCCTGTCCTTAACAAAAATTAAAAAAAAGAAAAACAATTTCTCAAAATGGTTAAATGACTCTCTGTGCTTAGCAATATATTTAGTGATTAATTTTTATTTTTACATATTCTTTTTGTACACCTGCCAATGTTTAAGCATAGCACTGGATATGTTACACACATATATCAAACATATCTTTTTTGAAGAACAAATATTGAATTTATATATGGTGCAACCTGTTTAAAATATATAATATATATAATGACGAGGTAAGGACAAGAAAAAAATATAAATTATCCAAAATTATACAAAGCAAGTGTTATATAAAGGTATGTTATAATACAGTGCATCCTAACACAATCTCATCTTACAATGCTCAAGTGTACATCTATAGATGGTAAATGTTTTATTACATGTATCACTTGTATATTGGTATTTTATATCTCTTATCTGTCTATGAAAATCCTGGTGGAGTATGTACTCAATTTATTATAAATGGTATGCAATACCGATATATAAAAATATATAATCTAGAATTCAAATGTAGCACAATATTTTACCTCAGCAGTATTCATCCCATCTTTTCCAAAAACTACCCAAGCATGATCTTCCGATAGTGCAAGATGTACATCATTTTTACCCAACACTTGACACCCTGCTGTAACAGCAAAGGCTACTCCAAAGCAATCCAATTTATTACCAGTCAAAAAGCTATAAATGGACTGCAAATGTGCTCTGTCTTTATAATAACTTCGAGTTAGTGAATTCCAAACAACATCGGCAACTCTTTTTACCAAATCGCGGGTTGCTAGTTCACCGTTTAGTAATTTGGAATCGACGCCGCTACGCATTAATGTGACAAAACGTTCATATAGTGATTTTACTTCATTCCATTCCACAGAAGGAAATTTCATTTTTACAACCTTATTTGAAGCTAGATTTACATCTTTATCGCTATTTTTTATATTCGTTAAGTTATTTTCAACTGCTCCAATTAAAATAGAAAATAATGCCAAATCAGGTTCTTTATTACTTCGTAATTGTTCTTCAAACAAGTCACATACTTTTTGAATACTGTCTATTGGAAAAAAATCTTTATATTCCAACAATCCAGACATGATTTATTTTTCACATTATTTATATACGTTTAAAAACAAACAAAAACAACAGTAGACGCCGGTTCCACAGTTGACATTTTTAATTCATTGTGTTGCCACTTGTGCTTAGTTATTTTCTTACGTAAAATTCGATTACACTAAAAAAGTATTTAAACAATTATTGTTATTTTTCAAAGTCAAATTTAAACAAATATTAAAACTAATAGATTTATGCAAATATTTACAATTTTTTAAGCAATTCTTACTAGTTCTCTAATATAGCCCAGGCTTTATTTAATATTCAAGTTAACACATAAAATGAATAGATGTGTTACGAATCTGCACTGGTTTATGCATCTGTATTCTATTGACGCCTCACGGCGGTCAGTGAGAACTCAGTACTGACTGTTGGCTATGGTCATTTAGATGCTATAAATTTATGTCACAGCATTAAATATAATCAACATTGTTGAAATTAAAGCATATAAAAAAAATTGTGATACTATTTTGAACTAAAGTAACAAATGATGACTAATAATGAAAAACAAAATAAGATTTATCGTAAAAAATATCATTTTATGAAACTACAAGTGAAAAGCTTAATAATTGTAAGACTACTTTTATATGGATTTGGGCAGTGTTTTCCATTTATCTTTATTTATTAAGTATTTTATTTTAGGAAAATGCTGCACTTTGTGACGAAGTCGCCAAAATTCAAGAAAATATTCAAATTGTCAAAGAAGAGCGCAAATTTTTACTTCGCAAACTTTTAGATTACGAAAATGATACAGATATGGGGCATTCTTTTTACCCGCATGAACAGTTGAGTGTACCAAATGGATCAAAAACAAAACCAAAGAAAAGACGAAGTTTTGAAGAAGGTTCAAAAAATGCTTAGAATTTTCCAGTTATAAGCATTTATCAATTGCTGAAGCTGCTAAATTTTAAATTATGCTTACATATTTTTTATGCATATCTTAGTCCTATTCATTATTCATCCAATAAAAAAAGAATATATATAGAATTATAGCCAAATAGCTACTTAAATAAGTATCATATAATATGTATAAGACAACATAGACGTTGGGAAGTTGTGAATAATTAGAATAGCAAGAAGTTATTAGTATCATATAAATGTACATAAATTAATTAGTTACTAAAATTATAAATTTCTCTGTAATAATAAGGACTTTTTGTTATTAAAATAAGTTTTTATCAATATGTTTTTTATGTTTTAGAATAATTAACATTATCTTAAAGCAATTTAAAAAAAATATAATAAAACAAAATAATGTCCCCTTAAATATACATATACAGACAACTTTATTCTTTAGGTAATTGTATTAAATACTTGGTGTTTTGCATCTGTTTATTGAACTATTTTATATCATTCACCTTCAACATCTGAATTATTATCTACAAATGATAAAAGTTGTTTTTTAGTTTCTTTTTGTTGACAATGTGATTTTCTAATTGATGTAGCTTTTGTGTTTTTGTCTTTGTCACTTTCCTTTTTCTTAACTTTAAAAATAACCCTTTGGTTTAGATCAGCTCTCAATTCAGATTTCTCTTTTTCTAATTTCTGTTTTTCTGCTTCGGCCTGTTCTGCGGTAAGGTCTCCATTTTTAAGGACTACTACTTGAGGCAATTCACTACTATCGTCTTCTACAAAATCTTCTTCAGAATTTTCAAGTTTGTCAAATTTGTGATTTACACTATCGTAACCTGCTTCTTTTTTAAGAACTTTTAAAAAATGTGGATCTTCCGGCTTTATGTAGTTAACATTCCTTTTTCTGTTCATTATGAGAAGAAACAAAATAGATACAGGCGATATACCTATTATGTTAGACGGTAATTATTATATTCTAGCTATAAAAGCAGTTTCCAAATTAGTTCTTATAATACATATCTTTTATATTTGTATATTTATTTTAATTGTTCGATTGAGAAAATAACAAGAAGAAGTGTAATGTTAATAATGTCAGCTTCAATTGTCATCTAAAATTCTATATGTCATTAATCGGGTGGGACAGATCTCGCAATTAATGTTGTAAAAACATCTTGGTCGTGTAGCATAATTATTTATTGTTAGTATTTTCATGAACCTGAGATAGTACAGTAAAAATATTTATTATCTTTAAATAAAATTGATATATTAATATTTATCTCATATTTTTTATTTAAATAGGTAAATAGCTTAACATAAGCCCATATTCAGACATAAAAGACAGCATAAAGATTCACGTAGAACTCTAATCTTCTTTTATTTTTTCCTTAGCAGCAATTGATATACGACAAACTAAATTCACGCAACATCGACAACAGTATGTTACTTATAGAGAAATTAAATTTTATTTAATATTCTGATTCTATTGGATGGGAGTTATAAAATTGTCTGTGGCAATGTTGTGTGTAGCCGAAATTACCGATGTTGATGCGTTTTCATTTTAGTATTAAAATTTTAATATTTACTAAAACAGATAGCTTAAAAAATAAATATTTATTGTCTATTTTAGCGGACCTCAATCGTTTACTTAGGGACATAGGTAGTTGGACTGAGTATGGGTAATGACAGCTTAAACAATATAATTTTATTATGACCTCCTATTTTTCATTTAAAGCATTTGGATTTTCTAAAATTGACTTATTAGATAAGACACATTTTAATGTAATGCTTAGATTACTCTTATTTAGGTAAGTTAATGCAGCTCATTTTAAAATTACATCTAACTTTACGATCATATTCATTTTATTTTTCTGTTTTTAGTCTGTGGTTTCTACTAGCTTCTAGTTACGAAGCATAGACATAACGACATGTACACTAGCTTTTTCAAGCATCACGAAAACGACGAAAACAACGGGCTAGTGTGTATGGAAGTGCATTTAACCGATTGCGCCGCAATTAATATTCCCGGGTGAGTAATAAGAAAACATGTTGTATTATACTCTTACGAAAGTAAATTAAGTTGAATGTATATAAGAAAATGTCATTGTAAATCTTACGGGTGTGTGCACTCTATATATCTTCATCTTAAACACGAGGATCTCATCATAAATAGTTACATACTTCTTTTACGTGTTGTAGTTGTTATGCAAAATCAGTAGTTTAATGTTACAATCCCTTTTTGTATACTTACATCTTCATAAGAGGTTAGAAGTATATATTTGATTAATTATACCCTTTTTCTTGCAGGGTGGCGTGTAATGAGGAATGATTAATAATAAGTCACAATTTATTTGGTTTTGATTAAGGGGAACAAGATATAACTAAGTTTGATCACTATCAGAATGGCAACATTAGAGCAGCAAGCTTCCAAACTTCTAGATTTTAACCAAAAACTTGATATAAACCTTCTTGATAATATTGTTGGATGCTTATATTCTACTGTTGGCGATCAACAGAGAGTTGCACAGGATATTTTAACAGCTCTAAAGGAACACCCCGATGCATGGACAAGAGTTGATACAATTTTAGAGTACTCTCAAAACCAAGAAACAAAATACTATGCCTTACAAATATTAGAGCAAGTCATACAAACAAGGTGGAAAGTATTACCTAGAAACCAATGTGAAGGTATAAAAAAGTATATTGTTGGACTTATTATAAAAAATTCATCAGACCCTGTTACAATGGAAAGCAACAAAGTATATTTAAAAAAATTGAACATGATATTAATCCAAGTGTTGAAAAGAGAGTGGCCTCATAATTGGGAAACTTTTATAAGTGATATTGTTGGAGCATCTAAGACTAATGAAAGTCTATGTCAAAATAATATGGTCATCCTGAAACTCCTTAGTGAAGAAGTATTTGTCTTTAGCACAGGGCAATTAACACAGACAAAAGCTAAGCATCTAAAGGATACTATGTGTTCTGAATTCAGCCAAATTTATACTCTTTGTCAATTTGTTCTTGAAAATTCACAAAATGCTCCTTTAGTAGATGCAACCCTTCACACATTATTAAGATTTTTAAATTGGATTCCATTGGGATATATTTTTGAAATGAAATTAATAAGTACATTAATATTTAAATTTTTGAATGTTCCAATGTTTCGCAATGTGACTTTAAGTTGTTTAACTGAAATTGCTGGTGTGACAGTTAGTAATTACGAGGAGCAGTTTGTTGCTCTACTTGTACAAACAATGGAGCAATTAGAAGCAATGCTTCCTCTCACAACAAACATACGAGAGGCTTATGCGGCAGGGAGAGATCAAGAACAAGTTTTTATTCAAAATCTGGCCTTATTTTTATGTACTTATTTGAAAGAGCATGGACAGCTGATTGAGCGAAGAGGTCTTACAAATACTTTGATGAATGCACTTCGATACCTTGTTTTAATATCAGAGGTAGAAGAAGTAGAAATTTTTAAAATTTGCTTAGAGTTTTGGAATGCTCTGACTGCTGATTTGTATAAAACTGCACCATGTGCACATTCAGCTGGGTTATATAGTTTAGGGAAAAGTGTAGGCCGTAAAGCACTATATGCTGATGTTCTAAGTGGAGTCCGATATATAATGATATCTCGGATGGCAAAACCAGAAGAAGTATTGGTAGTTGAAAATGAAAATGGAGAAGTTGTTAGAGAGTTTATGAAAGACACTGATTCCATTAATTTATATAAGAATATGCGAGAAACATTGGTTTACTTGACACACTTGGATTATCAAGATACAGAAAGAATAATGACGGAAAAGCTTCAAAATCAAGTCAATGGTTCTGAATGGTCTTGGAAAAATCTTAACACTCTTTGCTGGGCAATTGGATCCATATCAGGAGCAATGATGGAAGAAGATGAAAAACGATTTCTAGTAATTGTTATAAAGGAGTTGTTAGGGTTGTGTGAGCAAAAGAAAGGAAAGGATAACAAAGCTATAATAGCTAGTAATATAATGTATGTAGTTGGACAGTATCCCCGATTTCTTAGAGCTCATTGGAAGTTTTTGAAAACTGTTGTAAATAAACTCTTTGAGTTTATGCATGAGACACATGATGGTGTTCAGGATATGGCATGTGATACATTTATTAAAATAGCTTTAAAGTGTCGTCGTCATTTTGTTACTACACAAGTAGGTGAGGCCTGTCCATTTATTGAGGAAATTCTCAGTACAATCAGCTCGATTATTTGTGATTTGCAGACACTACAAGTTCATACATTTTATGAAGCAGTTGGTTATATGATCAGTGCACAAGTTGATCAAGTTGCACAGGAACAATTAATTGAAAAGTATATGTCTCTTCCGAATCAGGTGTGGGATGATATAATTTCACAAGCTTCTCATAATGTTGATATTCTTAAAGATCCTGAAGCTGTAAAACAACTTGTGAGTATACTTAAAACTAATGGTCGAGCCTGTAGAGCGTTAGGTCATCCATATGTAGTTCAGTTAGGACGAATTTATTTGGATATGCTAAATGTTTATAAAGTAATGTCAGAAAACATAAGTCAAGCAATTGCTTTAAATGGAGTGGTGGTAACGAAACAACCTCTAATTAAAAATATGAGAATAATAAAAAAAGAGACATTAAAATTAATAGCTACTTGGGTGTCACGATCAACCGACAACAGTATGGTGTTGGAAAATTTTATTCCTCCTTTATTAGATGCTGTTCTCTTGGACTACCAAAGAACGGCAGTACCTGATGCAAGAGAACCAGAAGTTTTATCATGCATGGCAGCCATTGTTTATAAGTTAGGAGGTCATATAACATCAGAAGTACCTAAAATTTTTGATGCTGTTTTTGAATGTACTTTGGAAATGATTAATAAAGATTTTGAAGAATACCCCGAACACAGGACTGAGTTCTTCTTATTACTACAAGCAGTGAATACACACTGTTTCAAAGCATTCCTAAGTATACCTCCAGCACAGTTCAAACTGGTGTTGGACTCCATAATATGGGCTTTTAAGCACACAATGAGAAATGTAGCTGATACAGGCCTCCAGATTTTATACAGATTATTACAAAATGTTGAACAACATCCCCAAGCGGCACAAAGTTTCTATCAAACATACCTATGTGATATTCTGGAACATGTATTCAGTGTTGTAACAGATACTTCACATGGTGCTGGCCTTACTATGCATGCCACTATTCTCGCATACATTTTTTCTTTAGTGGAAACTGGAAGAGTTTCAGTACCACTTGGACGTAACTCCGATAATGTGCTGTATATACAGGTAAAAATATGTTTTATTATAACATACCTTTTGTACCGAATGAAAATTTGGTGTTGTTTCATATTATATTTTATAATGATTACAGGAATATGTGGCTAATCTACTCAAAACAGCATTTCCACATTTGACAGACAATCAAGTAAAAATAACTGTTCAAGGTCTGTTTAATTTGGACCAGGATATACCAGCTTTTAAAGATCATCTTAGAGATTTCCTAGTGCAAATAAGAGTAAGTTCAATTGTTGATATCTTATTTAATGATTATATCTTTATCAAATTTTAAATATAATAAAAATAAATATAGCAGAAGTTGTAATATAATATATGTATAATTATCAATATCTCAATAATTTCACATATATAGAGATTGAGATTTGGTTGTTGTCATGACATAAAAATGACTTAGTTTACATAACAATGGGTGGACTATTTAATTAAGAATTTATCTAAGGGGTATATTAGCTTCTTCTTAAAGTAACGATTTTATCTCCACAGGAATACACTGGGGAAGACGACAGTGATTTGTATTTAGAAGAGCGGCTATTTGCGCTACGTCAAGCGCAAGAAGAAAAGCGGAGGGTCCAGTTATCTGTGCCGGGCATTATCAATCCTCACGAGCTACCGGAGGAAATGCAAGATTAATTATAGTTGTAGTAAGGAAGTTAAAAGTGGTAACAGTTCACTTAACATGAAAATACTAAATAAATATTTAAGTGTAGTTATTCTTCTCACTTAGCAATTTACCAAAATTATTTTCGTATATTTTTATCAAACATAGTTTGAGTTATAATATGTGCTTGTTTATTTCTAAAGTTTTAACTCTAAATAATTTCATTTGATGTGATTATGTTAGATACAGTATTTATAACATTAATTTAAGCAAATCACAAAATGCATTTACAATTAAAAACAGTACAATAGAGTCCTGTTTTAGTGGACTGTTATCATGGAGGCAAATAATTATCTTGTGCTTGTCGAAATAATACCTTGCTATGTCAGTTTGTACAAAGGATCGCCTGAAACAATGGAAGATGATGTATGGTAGATGCAAGGTTATACTGAAACCTGCGAAAAGGTATATTGTACAAGCATGAGAAGTAGTATATGGCCTTTTTTATTAATAGGGGAAAATCATGCAACAATCTACATTGCTAGAGGATAATTCCAGAAATAAATGTTTCTGTTCAAAATTACTTCGGATTTTTAGGTAATGAAATCTCTGTGATGGATTCAGTGTCGGATGTACAACATGTGCGCTATGGAATCTGAGTATTATGAGTAGATTCTAGAAAAAGTTTATAAAGTGAATTGCTGTTAGTAACTTTTTTTATGTTTTGTTTAATGTTGTCAACACTAACTTTATAATGATTTGGGAATCAAACATTTACGGTTTCCAAATGCGTTTGGGTCCGATTTACTGTCGAATCTTTCAATTTGTGTTTGAAATAAACAGATAATTATATAAAAACCGTTTATACTTTATTTAACATATTTTTAAATTATATGCAACGACGACGAATGAAGAACTTTTAATACAAACATGTATTAAATATTGCTGTCCTTTTTCAATCATCTCTAACTTAAAATGTGTGGCTTATAATATATATATTTTAAAAGTTTAGTATTTTCATTTCCTGGGTTTGGTAACAAGGCAAAGCGCGGCGTTGAGTCTTCCGCCACTCAGCACGCAATACCTCAATTCGGTGGAAAGTGGGGAACGGAGTCTCGTAATACTAGGTTCCTTCTGTCTACCCTGCTATATGCGGGGTCCAGCGTGAAACTAAAAAAATATATTTTTATTTCCCAACTTTGTTAAGATAAAATGTTGAGTTGTTACTTGTCACTCGATACGCAATGTATCGAATTCGGGCGGAAAACGAAGAACTGAGTGTCTCGATAATAAGCTCTCTTTACGTACCATACTGTGGCAATTGATTATATTAATTTTATCTATACATGGAACATTACTTATATCTTTTAGTTTATCTGATCTACTATGGTTCTTCATCAGTATTTTCAGATTTTTAATCCGTCTTAATCTGTTGTATGTCTATAGAAAATACCCATCACGATGATTTTTTTGGCAGCGCCTGAATGGACACCTCCAAAAAAAAATATTATATTTATTCATCAATGAGTTATTATATATTAGTTTAAAAAAAAAATGATTGATTGATATTGGTGAAACATTGTCCAAAAAATGCAAAACTACGTGCGTATCCAAATATCTATTGAATCACTTATATCGAGGTGCCCCACCCGTAGGGACAATACAGATATCCGATTAGAGACTTGTACGAATATGTGGGACTCCGCACTGGCAGATGTAGGCCGTCCACTTCACGATGCTCCTCCTTGACCGTCAATAGCCAGGGCCACGGGTATTGTTCCATACTTTCCTGAAATCTGGCGGCACATAGAAATATATATATACCAGTGTAATATCTATAAAGTATATTTAGTATCATATCGATACAGTATTCGGTCTTTTTATACTTGCAACATTAAAATTATATAGAATTTTTTATGCTGTTAACACCATAAATTGACATATAACATCCATGATATTGCTGAAAATCTATATCACATTGCAGTAAAATCAATGAAAGGAATTTATAGTTTTTCTTTAAATTAATATATTTACGACAAAATGGATAATGCTAATGAAGAAAATTCGTCTAAAGATTCCTCAGATAAATTGGTTCCTAGTAATAACTCTCAAGATGTTCAGTCGAACGTAAATGATAGTGTCGATGTAAGTAAAATTGATAATGTTTTTTTTCAGCATATTCTTTTTTATATACGAACAAGTATTATAGTTAAAACGTTTAGTAGGATATGATTAATATATATATTGTTAATAGTAGTATTACTCATTTATTAGTAACTTAGGAGTTAATTAGGTTATGAAGATTTTGATTTCTTTTAGATTAATGCACAGATCGATGAGCAACGGCGACAGATGCAACCAACTAAAATGGAATCTTTTTTTGCCATAACAAAGTCTTTAATAATTAGAGCTTTAGTTGTGTATTTTATAACTTCAATGTTTCGTCAATCGTCAGCACCTAAACCTGATGTAAATAGTCCAGCAGGAGTTGCTCGATCACCCGCAATGAACATGTTTGCCAATGGAACAGTGTTAGATATGTATGCATATTTATCTGAAAAAGAATTTATCCATAATCTGGAAGAAACTGAACTCGTTTGGAAATTACCAGGTTTAGTATATGGGGACTGGAATGCTGGGCCAGCAGGTGATGGGACATTCACATACACCACAAGTTTTGTTCCTTCAGAGAATCTTAAAAATAATGGGACTATTTACCTTCATGTGTATATTGTACCATCAGGAAAATCTCCAGATTCTAAAGATAAAAGTAACTCTGCCGGATCATACATAACATATGGTAGAAAAATGGTTAATAAATATAAAAAATTGAAATATTTAAAAACGCATAATTTATTAACTGGAGAAACAGAAAAATCAGAAGAAGAAATAATGAAAGCAGAAACATTAAAAGAAGAAATAGTTTCTCATTGGCATCCAAATTTAACCATAAATTTAGTCACTGATCAAACTAATTGGATGCAAGGCAGTGTACCACCACCATTAGATGAATTTATATATTTCTTACCTGATGGGAAACAATACAAACCAGCAGTGTTTCTCAATGACTACTGGAATATGATGAGAGATTATGTACCACTTAATAAAACATCTACAGTTCTTCAACTGCAGCTCACATTTCAGCCACTTAGTCTCTTTAAATGGCAACTTTATACTACACAAGCTATGCGTGATAAGCTGAGCATGTTTTCTGCTCTAGGTGCTGAAGAACAAGATGAAGAGCAAGACACAATCAAAGAGTTACTCTTAGATACATCTCCTTATTTATTAGCATTGACAATATCAGTGTCAATCTTACATTCAATATTTGAACTTTTAGCTTTTAAGAATGATATACAATTTTGGAATAACAGACAATCACTTGAAGGTCTCTCTGTAAGATCAGTGTTCTTTAACGTTTTTCAATCGACTGTGGTTCTTCTTTATGTATTAGATAATGAAACAAATGTTATGGTACGAATCTCATGCTTCATTGGTTTATTGATTGAAATATGGAAAATTAACAAAGTAATGGATGTTAAATTGAATAGGCAGGAAAGAATATTTGGATTGCCTAAGTTAACTTTTACTGACAAAGGGTCATATGTGGAGTCAAGCACTAAACAATATGATACTTTAGCTTTTCGGTACCTGAGCTGGGCTTGCTTTCCCCTGCTGCTTGGATATGGTGTTTATTCTCTACTTTATCAAGAACACAAAGGATGGTATTCTTTTGTTTTAAACATGATGTATGGTTATCTCTTGACATTTGGGTTTATAATGATGACACCTCAACTATTTATAAATTATAAATTGAAATCAGTTGCCCACTTGCCATGGCGTATGATGACATACAAATTCCTAAATACCTTCATTGATGATATCTTTGCATTTGTAATAAAAATGCCAACAATGTATCGTATTGGATGTTTTAGGGATGGTAAGTGTAATCAACTTTCGAAACTTTCGAAAATGTTTCATTTAATATATAATATCATGCTAAAAAAAGAATTACACTAATATTACTTATTTTGTTATAGATATTGTCTTCTTTATATTTTTGTATCAACGTTGGATTTACAAAGTTGATCATAAGAGAGTCAACGAGTTTGGTTTTTCGGGTGAGATGGAACAACAACAAAAGCAATCGGGAAATGGTAATCTTGCTATCACTGAAGGAGAGAATGTTGCAGACAAGAAAAATGATTAATTTATAGTTAAAATTTAGCTAGCAAAAGTTGATGTAAAGTATTATAAATTATATATACATTATACTTTGTCGCATGCAAATAAGCAGTATAAATTAGACACAAAGTCAAAGTCAAAGTCAAAATATCTTTATTCCATAAAAATGCTTAACATTTACTTGGACATGTCATAAAAGTAGAAAAAAAAATGCAAAACAAAATAACCAAAAAAAATGTGCAATTTTGACTTGAAAAAAGCCCGTTCAAATGGTTGAGCTCATGAGAATATACAGGCAAAGAAACTCATGGCCACTCTTTTTAATTGCCAGTATTTGTTACAAATTACATTTAACAATTTTAACTTAGAAATAGAGCAACTCATTTCCAAACATCTTTATCGTGAACATAATCTTTAACAGTAATATGCTTTTTGGCAGAGCCTGTGCTTAACCACTTTTTTAAATTTGTTCAGTGATAAATTAACAACGTCGTTTGGAAGTTTGTTATAAAAGTGTACACAAATTTGAATTTCTTTTAATTATAATTTTTTAGATTGTATAACATATGTTATTACTATAATAATAGCATATGTCTAATTCAAATATTAATTGCAATAAAATAATTTTAGGTATTGACATGATGTTTGAATTTGAAAATGTTCAAAACGTTGCATTTTATATGTATAAAGTTGTTAGTGATTATTTTCTACATATGATGTTTTAATTAATAAGTATATTCCTTAAACAAAATCCATTTGGTAATTAATATTACATAACATACAATGTATGGTTTACACAAAATCATTTTTTTAAATCATTTACTATTTAACAAGAGGACAGTCTAAAATAGTATAACGGAGTACAAATCAGAAGTATTATCATCTTCTCATTATTTTTAACCTCAATAAATTAAAGATCAATCTAAAATTGAAAGAGAACATTAAGATATAGTCTGCTTAACATTGTTGAATGGAAAGAATACTGTGCTATATATTTATTCACCTTCATTCAGTTATAGTCACAGAATTATTTTCTAACATTAAGCAAATAGCTTACTGAAGATATTTTTATAGAATCAAGTACACATTGTTGTAGTAGAACGCTGTAGGAAATTAAATGATAAGTATAATTTAGATCTCCTTCAAGGTGGGAGCTCAAATTGTGTGTTTAATGATAGTAATTGTTTAATTGTAATTGTATGTCTATTCTAAATGTATGATTATGCGATAGATAAATAATACTAATAACCATATATAAGTTACGAATTCATTACAAATCTCGTTTAAAAAGAGTATTTAATTAAAAAACATGCAATGAACTTTTGCATTGAACATGATATTAAATAAATTTAAATTCTTTATTGCAATTACGTTTCTTGTAATGTCTGTGATTTAATAAGATTTCTTCTTCTTTCTACATTTCATTGTACTTTGTATTACTTAATATACTTTTTTTTCTAAAATTAGTGTGCATTTGTATTACAATAAAATGTTATAGTAGGATATTTTGACAATTCTTCGTGATGAAAATGATGTGTGTACTTTACGATAATATTTTTTTGATGAATTCCATTACCAAAAATTGACTTTAGTATTTTGCCTTTAGTGCAATTTTTCACTTTTATCTTAATCTCTTTAAGCAATATATTGTATTTATTGTTTAGTTGCGTTGAGCAGATTGTTGTCTTTGAATAAATTATACATTTTTTACTTAATATTGAAAAAAAAAACTGTACTTTGTTATATAATACTAAATTTTTCGTTTTTTTTTAATTAAAAATAATATTTAAGTCCGAGGACAATGAAAGTATTCATTGGTCATTTTAACTTATTGAAAATTTATATTTATGTGTATTAAAATGTTGTTCTAAGTTGTTGTCTTTATTTTGAATATGGTATAAAATGTATATATAGTAATATGCACCACCGCCATGCCCGTTTCTCTCGGTAGCCTCTGCTTGTAACAATAAAAATAAAATCTTTCTCAACTGGCACGCTCGAAGCGCCATAATTAAAGAACTGAACTGAACTATAATATAAAACAATCACTCGACGCAGCAGCGAAAGACACGTAATAGAAATGATGCTATGGTGTAACTACACCATGTGCGGCAAGAAAAAGCCATATTGTAATTCAATTTAAATATATCACATACAGTTATCTAAGAGTAATATTGTGTATTTTAGCTAAATATCTAAATTTCAAAAGAATATTTATTACATATCCTTACTTATATTATAAATGCGAAGGTATCTCACAGTTTCACGCCTAAGCCACTGAACCGATTTTGATGAAATTCAGTATGAAGGTAGAACTGAACTTGGGAAAGGTCATAGGATATTTTTTATCGCGAAAAAATTTTTTATATATTTTTTTGACAAATAATCTAGACATTGGGAAAGTCTATAGGCTACTCCTTATACGTCGCGCGATATAGCCGAATTCCACGCGGGCGAAGCCGCGGGCGGCAAGCTAGTTTATAATAAAATAATAGCTTAGTATTCACTACATCTTTGAGCATTCTGTTGAACCTAATAATACAGATTCTTTTTCTTTGGGCACGAAAAACAAAAGAAAATTACATGTTGAAAGTGTTAGAGTAACATTAGAGACTAGAGAGTGCCTGGCGCTTTCTAGATTATGGACTTGCTCTTCGGTTACTGTTCCATGTAAACGTTCTACAAAAATTTTATACTAAATTGCTTTTAGGAATAAAATAGATAAAAATTATAACAATATTAACCCCGTGACCACCCACGGCTTTTTGCAAAAGACCATTAATTTAGTCAATTATTTTATTTTTATGCTAAATCTCTAACTAGATTAGCTAGCTACAAGCTATAATCGTGGTTTTTATATTTTAATTTATAATTATAATTTATTACTAAATTTTGTTAAATTTGATAGATCACTAGTCCTCACACTCTCGGGCCTTCCTGGACAGGCCGTGGGTCCGTGGTATTTTACCATCCTGTAGTTAGTACCAAAAAGAAGTTCGCTTTTATTAATTACGACCTGACGTGGCGTACTTCTTACCGCCATATTTTTTTTCCATTCACAGGCTAAGGAAATGTAAGCTTTTCAGCAGATTCAAATAACTTTATATATGATTTATCGAAAGTGATTAAAATACAAAAAGAAATGCCGCTAATGTTATGTATATGCCATTTAAAAATTTATTTTTTTATATACAAACCTAATCCTGACAATAAATAGTTAGATAGTTATGAACGTAGGTACATATATCAGGGGTCTAATAACAAAGGCAGTCATCTTTCACTAACAAGCGCGGCTATTCGTCACCTTTCTTAAAACATACCACCGACATAGCTAAAGATAAAAAAAAATAAACTATATCCAAATTTTACTTCGAAATACATTTTATAGCTTCACGCTGTATCTCGCTCATAGCAGGGTAGTAAAGGGAACAAGAGAACCTAGTGTTAAGATACTTTGTTCTCTTTTAACATTTCAGTTCCCCACTTTCCGCCGAATTGAGGCACTGCGTGCTGAGTGGCGCAACTCACCACCGCATTTTGCCTTGTTAATGAATACGTTACAACTAAAAAAATATAGTATTCTTGCATTTGATTTTGGCCACCTTTGTTATTACACCTCTGATATAATAGTGATACACTCTTGTTTAATAGTTATACAAGCGGCGGCGTTAGTCAGCGGGCGGGCCACCCAATGACTACTGTCACAGATAGACGTAAATTGGAGGTAAAAGTAGATTTTCTCTGTCTACCAAATACAAAAATTTAGGGTATATGACGATAAAAAATATTTTGGGACATAAGTTAGTTATCCCCTTAGTTAAGAATAAGACAGGAGATATTTCTGATAAGAATAACTACAGACCAATATCTCTAGCTACTATACTTGCTAAGGTATTGGACAGTCTGATAGACCAAAATTTGCCTCAATGCTTAAATATACATGACGCACAATTCGGATTCATGCCTTATCTCTCAACGGAGAGTGCTATTTTGTGTCTAAAGCAGACTGCCCAATACTACACGAGTAGAGGAACACCGGTGTATGCTTGCTTCTTGGACCTTTCTAAAGCCTTCGATCTTGTGGCTTACGACATACTGTGGAAGAAGCTTCGGGAAGCAGGTGTACGGCCTGAAGTGATTTCTTTGTTAAGGTTTTGGTATTTAAACCAAGAAAACTGTGTTAGGTGGGGCGTAACGCCATCGGATGCATATAGGTTGGAGTGCGGAGTGAGGCAGGGGGGTATTACCTCACCTAAGCTGTTCAATTTATATGTGAATGAGCTGATTGTGGGACTCAGCAGCACAAAGGTCGGATGCTGGATAGATGAAGTGTGCGTGAATAATCTCAGTTATGCGGATGACATGGTGTTGCTGGGTCCGACAGCTGGATCAATTAGAACACTGTTACAAATGTGTGAAAATTATGCCGTAAAACATGGCCTTACGTATAATGTAAAGAAAAGTGAGTACATGGTCTTTGGGGTCGGCGGAAGGGTAATGAAGTATGAACCAGTGTTAAAGCTAAACGGGGTACAGTTGAGACGGGTTAAACTCTTTAAATATCTGGGTCATTACATTTCCGCGGATCTCAGAGACAACGCAGACATTGAGCGTGAACGAAGGTCACTTGCTGCCAGATGTAACATGCTTGCCCACAGGTTTGCGCGCTGCAGCAACGAGGCTAAAATAACAATGTTTAAGTCCTACTGTCAGACTTTCTATACCTGTGCTCTGTGGACCAGCTATAATAAAAAGACGCTAGATGCACTCAGAGTGCAATATAACAATGCTTTCAGGATTTTGTTGGGACTGCGACGCTTCTGTAGTGCGTCCGCAATGTTTACAGAAGCGAAGACCGATACCTTTTTCGCGATTTTGAGAAAGCGGACCGCGTCTTTATTAAACAGAACGCGGAACAGTCCTAACAGAATTCTGAAAATGTTCAGTGCCAAGCACGCCGAACCTATGCTAGAGCATTTTGTTGGTGTAGTGGTGAGGCAAACAAGGCTGAGTAAATAGGTAGTAAACTAGTATATTGATTTTTAATATTAGTTTTAAGTTTCTATTGTTACTAACAACTGGACTGTAAATGTCTTAATAAATAAATAAATAAATAAATAAATAAATAAATAAGTAATAAAAAAACAATTATTTATTAATTAGTTTATTGAATCATCATGTATGATATGAATAGAAGTTTTAATACTTCATGCAACTACGTAATTTTACACAATTCAATACAGATCTGTTGTATTGTTATACAATCAATTATAAATAAACAATTGAAGCTTTAACATAATTAATATCGCACTAAAATATATCTGCACATGAAACGATTAACTACTTTTAATATTGGTAGACATTGACATCGATTTACTTATGAACTATAGAGAAATGTCTCAAGTTTCACTTTTACCGCCACGCATTAATGCAATAGGAAATACAGAAATATTTTTACGCCATACATACCAGAAAATTAAAATTTTCTATAACACGCATATATTATAATGGCGGCGTACATAATACGACCTGATAGAATGAGCGTCGCTACATATAGAGATATATCAATATAATTGTAAGTGCTGTATGCTGTAGAGTACTACCCTCTATTTGATGTTGCCTCGACGAGGGTCCACATTGAGTCCTTACGATTTTTACATTTTCACGATATTTATAGAAACAATTTAAACATTTCGTGGCCGGCTAGATGTCCGCGCGGGCCTCCTGCGGGTTGCGTGTGGTGCGCGAGGCGAGTTCCTCACGTGAGGCGTGTCCGCGCCGACACCCGCCGCCTGCGCCGCGTGTGACGCTTCCTAACCAAATAACGTGTTATCACCAGTTACCAAAAATATATATAATATCTATAAGAAACAAAGTAATTTGTTGTTGTTTTTAAAACGAATCTTTGTCTGTTTTTTTCTACGACCATCGCGTATACCGTCACACCGTACAAAGAGAACGTCAACATTCTTTTGTCTTTTTTGTTTAAAATATATGTTATAAATTTAATATAAATAACTGATTTGGTTACATAGTTCAATATTAACCTTGAATTTTATTTCATAAAAATTTTTTCATTAAAATTTTGTATGTCAATGAGTAACTTACTTCAATAGTCAGATCCACTATCGAAATCGTATTCGATCCCCTCGTACTCCTCGTAGCTGTTGAATGAGTATCCGGTGAAGTCGGACTCGCTGCCCCTATAAATATCAAAATCAATCGCAAAATGAATACAGGACATGTATCCATCCTACAAATATGATTGACGTTTTTTTTTTTTTTTTTTTTTTTTTTTAAAAGGGCGGCAAACGAGCAGAAGGACCACCTGATGGTAAGTGGTTACCTTCGCCCATAGACATCTACAACACCAGAGATGTTGTAGATGCGTTGCCAATCTAGAGGATACTGATGGAAGGGGGGACAATGTAGTAGTCCACTATCAGAACCACCACATTTTGGGGAAAGGGGAAAATCTGGCTTACATGCCATCGAACCGGAACACATCATTAGATATTTGGCGGTTCGTCTTTGACATGATAGTGGTCGCGAGCCAGTCGGAGGACGCACCTCCTACCACCTAACTGGACGTGGACCTAACTGGACGTGGACGTGGACTGAAATACTACTTAGGGTTGATACTTCTTCATCTTCACACTTTCCCGTATTAAACCGGTATTTGTTTCTAAACTGAATTCCCACCCATTGTTGTGTATGTTGAAAATAATTTAAATATAATTATTTCCACGCGTGGGAATCGAACCCACGGCTAGTGCTTTTACAGTGAAACACTGTTCCAGCGTCGACACCAGTTTTAATTATTCCACGTCATCAACGTTAAATTAAAAAAAAATATTATAGAAAGTATTAAGGTATATATTTTATATTTATATAATCTGTCATTTGTATTATTATCCTATTAAAACTTCTTCTGGAAAAGGTATGTTTTGAATTTCTATACAAAGCCCCGACAAGCTTAATAATTTTTTGCTTATTAATGAAACCAGCAGGTTTTATAAAAGTTTATCTTTTTAAATATTTATAGATTCTACTCACGTCTCCTCATCTCCCTCGGAGGTATCGTATATGATGCTTTCCTCGGATTGGTGTCTTCTATAAAAAAAAAAAAACAACAAATATCACATCTATTGTGAGAAATTAAACAAATAACTGACATGTTTTTTTTTTATGCGATATGTACTATGTGTAAAATATATTATATAAATATAATATTAAAAAAAAAGAAGAGAAAAAGCTGTTTTTAGATTAAAAAAAAAGTAAATCATTACAATGAAAGCATACCGTCTTGTTCTCGTATTTTCTTGTATGGACTCATTCTCTGTATTGGACTCATTCTCTGTGAACAACACAGCTTTAAATTTACGTGAATTTCATATTAAAATCATATTCTTAATTGTCAAAATAGTACGTCATTTTCAGGTGCATTCAATAGTACCTGATAAGTATACAAATTTATTGACTAGCTGCTGCATGTTTTCTTAGTTTTTTGACTTTTGTCATTCTATGATCTTTTACTCCCCATTTTTATTGAAAAATGGGCCCAGATTTATAATACCGTCTTTACCATGTGAAGGCGGCCCAAATGTCAATAAATGTTATCAAATACATACCATTGCTTTTTATACTCCAATGAAATGGTCATCAGACTAAATCATTTTTGATAAGATCGTTTTCATATCTCTATGACATTTCTCTGATCTTTGATTTTAGTTATCAACGAAAACTGCTTTGTTCCTTATAATTTAGGTGGGCTATTACTACTAGTTGTACATTACTTTCTTTTTTCAAATTATGTTTAATTTTTACATATCAATCGCGATGCATCATGTTATGAGAAGCCCATTGAAGCTGATAAAAATATCGATAGATGCTAACCAATAAACATGCACAACACAACACAACTCAACTCAACTGTTCTTGATCATGTGGAAAATTTTCTATATAGGGACAAGTTGTTAGAACGAAATTTGCTTTGACGTATTAACGATTTGGTTTAAGTACCAAATAAATTTTAAGATCAATTTTGTTGTCATATTGGCAACAAGAAATGACTTATTTACTTTTATGTTAAGTCGAAGTCCGCCTTCGAAATGATTTATCAAAAGGAAGTTATTCTATCTATATCGGTCTACATGGATTTAAAGGGGTTGTTTTGTGAGCTTTTCCGAAAAATACCATGACTTATTCAAATATAAAAACCCCATCAACTTCCCATCAGGCTGAGTAGGCTGAAATAACGATGTGAAATTCGGGACGGATTATATATATAAAAAATAAGGTCGAGAAAAATTTGACACTGCAAATAAAACAATTTCGATAAAAGCATCCTTATATCATGAAAATATATAATATTTTCGTCCAGGTCCAACAAATTACCGGCTTACCTCTAATTCAAAATCAAAACTATATTTTTTAAACAGACTTAAATTGACGAAATTACTTGTTCCGGTCGCTCCAAAGTTCTTGGGCGGGAATATTTTCACTTCCGGACGTCAAATATCATTTAGCTATCCATGCGCACGTATAGGCAAGGTTGAAGACTGGCAGACAGGTTATGCTCGCCGGCACCAGTATATTAAAACTTTAACTGAATGAAAACATAAAAACTATCACAGTCTAAAAAAAGATGTGGCAGAGGAGGGGCCGTCTAAGTTACAGCATTCGCAGCCATCATGCCTTTCAACAAGCAACTTCAACTCTTTGTTTCTGACGGTCTACATCCGCACTGGGCAGTGAGATGTCGTTACCAAGTCTGCTGTGCTTGATCAAGGCGGTTATTTGATAAGTCGACTACTACCAGAGACCCCCCATATACGATGTGGTATGTCGTAAATACTTGCAGGTATTTAATCTGGACGTGAAGAACTTAATATTCTTTTGATCCAGAAATGTTTATCCAATTTTAAATTTACTATTATCATAAAAATAGTCAACAAGACGGCTTTCAAAACAAAAAGAAATCGAAAGGTCAAAACAGAAAGGAAATTATTTAATTATATATAATCTTTGCAGGTATATAGCTATTTTATGTGTTATAAAAAATAAGTACTCTTCAGTACATTTGATCTTCAAATATATTCGCCATTTGTTTATTATCAAATATTTACAGAAAATCCTTACCGTTCCGAGCTTTGAACATCTCCTCTCTCTTTTGCTTCATTTCTGGTGACAATTTTTCAACCATTTTTTCAATAAATGAATCAAGAGCCAAGCTCTTGCATTCTGATTTTATAGGAGTTCTGAAAATTTTAATATATAAGAAAGAATATCTTAAAAGATATTTATTTAAAAACTTCGTATTTAATATTATATTTTTTATACAGTTATATGTATATATTAAATAAATGAGTGTACTCATGTATATTTACATAAATAAATTATATAATAGACATTTCTCGGTCGTGTGGTCATTTCTTTCTTCACTATTTTTTTTTTTTTTTTTTATTGATAACGGATGGCAAACGAGCAGAAGGACCACCTGATGGTAAGTGGTTACCTTCGCCCATAGACATCTACAACACCAGAGATGTTGTAGATGCGTTGCCAACCTAGAGGATACTGATGGAAGGGGGGACAATGTAGTAGTCCACTATCAGAACCCCCACATTTTGGGGAAAGGATGGGTGGGAAAGGGGAAAATCTGGCTTACATGCCATCGAACCGGAACACATCATTAGATATTTGGCGGTTCGTCTTTGACATGATAGTGGTCGCGAGCCAGTCGGAGGACGAACCTCCTACCACCTAACAATAACTATGAAATAAGTCCAGTTTATATTATACATTGGTATTGGTATTATACATTGGTATTGCGTTAAAAGAAAACATTGTAAAAATTCTAAAATAAGTGAGGAATATATACTGGTTTTTAAGTATCACATGTTCGCAATATTAAAACAGGGGCCGCCGCCCGCAACTGATGTCGTAAGCATTATCTGTTTCAAAAAATCTCACTTTATTTAAAATAACTTGCCGGCAAATAGGACAATCCTTCTTCTTTTTCTTCCACATGGTGATGCAGTATACGCAAAATGAATGCGAGCAGTTGAGCGTTGTCGGAGATATGAATAGTTCAGCACAAATACTGCATTGTAGTTCACTCTCTAATAAATCCCCGATTTCACCTAATTTTTTTGAACATTCTCCAGACGTTGACGCAGTATTTTCTAGAAGAATCTGTTTTTCATGTTCAGTACTTTTAAGCTCATTTGTGACCTAAAAAGGATTATAATAGATCAATCCACACCATACTTTTAGGAATAGAACGCGATAGTTCAAAAACAGGTAAAAAAATAAACAAAAATAGACTATAGGAAGTTATGTATGTATCACAAACTTTATTTCCTATATACGTTCATTTCGAATACTTTCATATAACCATCGAAAAAGTTCAAGTATTGACACTAAACCAGGCGGTTCGAGTTCGAATCCAATGAGAACACAATGCTAGTGTCCAATGTACTCGTAAGGGTTTTATATAAAAAGTTGTTTCTAATTATTCAATTTATATATAAATGAACATGGCGGCGGTAAATAATGTCCAGAGAAACCTTAAGTTTTTTCCTGAACAATATTTAAACTATAGTTATATTATATATATATATATATATATATATATATATATATATATATATATATATATATATATATATATATATAACATATATTATGTAATATTTATACTTTTTTACTTTTTTTTCTTTATTTGCTTGTTTTTTTTTTGCACCTCAATGTATCCTATATATTAAGTGTCTACGTCTGCTGTTGCCTGTAAGAGATCACTTTACAGTGATAAGGGTCGCCTTTGCATGCCGCTGCAAATTTGTGTTTTGTATGTTCCTTTTTATACTTCTTTTTTTTTTTGTGTGTGTGCAATAAAGAATTTATCTATCTATCTATCTATGTTAGTATATTTCTATTATTATTAGTTTACAATGTAAACATATGAGGTGGAAGAATTGTATGGTACACAAATATATTTTAATTACTTGTAACATTGTAAATTGATTGGTGGTTAAAAGAAGCAACTGAAGATCGATCAAATTGCTTCTATTAATTTAATCTAACACAAGTCTTATAGAAAAATAGTCTATTCATTTCAAACACACAAAAATACAAATATTTTGCTAAATGTATCTATATATAATAATATTCATTCGATTCATTATATCATTACAATATTATTTTATATTAACCATATTTGCATAGTAGAACTTAAAGATAGATAATAATAAAACTTACTTTTTTCTAACTGATCATGTAGGGAATTTATTACTTTATTAGATTTTTTTCAGCTTGCCTTCCATTTTTCAGCTGCCAGCGCCGCTAATTCTTACTTCTCTAAAGGGAGCCACCCGTGGCCTAAAAATAAACATGTTACACTTTAAAAGCTATAAATATTTAAGGCAGTACCAAACATATTTGCTTTTTTCAAAACTTTAAATATAGCACATAAAAAACACATGACATCCTTTATGCCTTTATGAATAAAAAATAAAAAAAAGGCAAGAATATTTAATATTATAGTTAAATTGTACCTGTAACTCTGCAATAAGTTTTTCAGCATCCTTTGAGATTCTATGTTTCTTTATTTATTTGTTCATTTTCATGTCTCCTGGAAAAATAGTAGAATATTTTAATTGTCATTATTAATGTAACGGGGTAGTGTCTTCTTAGTATTCCTAATATTCTGAGAGATAAGCACAAAAAAACTAATTTCATTGTCAGATTATTAAATCAAGTTATTTCAGAATTTCTTAGTCTTGTTTCTCACATGAACATACTTTATATTTGTAGAACTGGCGAGAAAAAGTTTTTAAAATCTTATGTTACAAACATTGAACACTCATCCATAGGTAGGCTTCACCATCACTTTATAACAACATTTTTTTTCTCAGCTTTTGAACAACTCATAATTACAACATAATTTTCAGTAACAGAGTTTAAAAAAAAATATAAAACAAAGTCTGTTTTTCACATTATGTATAAAATTAAACAAAAATAACCAGTAGTAAACAAACACATTAAAATTTGCTATTTTATAATTGCTATTTTTTGATGTTGTTTTTCTTATTCTATCTACTATGAGAGTGGAGTATCAGATATAAAAAATAATAATATATACTTACCAGCTGATCCATTTCTGCTTTGTCTTTCTGTTCCAATTTTTTCATTGCTACTATTTGCTCATTAAGTTGTACTTGAACTTCATGTTTCTTTTTTTCAGCTAGTTCTACCTGCTCTCACTAATATTTTGCTTGGTATGTGCCAAGTTCTGATCTCAAATCATTTTCTCTATCATCCTCTTGATCTATATTACTTGTAATTCCTAAAAAATAATCAAGATAGTATCTTTAATACGTTATATAAAACTTATTCCATACTAGTTAAGATTGAAATTTATTATATAGGTTACTTAGAGAGGGTAAGGAAATTTTAGTAAATCCCCTCTTAGTGCAAGAGGTAAGTACTAAAATTCCTAAGGGAGCAGAAGAAAATTGAATTTTCCTAGTTGAAACTACAGAAGACAGAAAATGGAAATAATATATTAAGTAATATTAAGCAGTATCATAAAGCTCATGCAAATTAACCCTTGCACTCGTGAGGTGATTCTATCACCACATGATTTAGCATCGTACTTAGAGGTGACGCTTCGGCTCACCACTTTGTTTGCGCGACGTACAGTGTGCTGTGTAAACTGCTTCTATTTCCTAATGTGGCGATTGATATCTTATTTATGTATCGATATCGTGCTGTGCATATAATCATACAAAGTTGCTGTAATATCCCCCTTTCAAACCACGTAAGATTTTTTTTAATTAAATGGAAAGCTATATAGTATTTTAAAAAAGGAGTTAGAAAGGATTGTACGTCTTCGAAGTATTTTAGCTTCACATTGTATTCCGCTTATAGCAAGGTAGGCAAAGGGAACCAGAGAACCTAGTGTTGAGACACTCCAAAACTCTTATAACACTTTTTTTCGTTCTTTTATTTTTCCGCCGAATTGAGGCATTGCTTGCTATGGCGGAACTCAATGCCGCGTTTTAACTTTATCAGCGAGGAAATGAAAGTACTAAATATTATTTAATATTTCATTTCCTGGCGTGGGAATCGAACTCATAAGCCGTCACGTTTTTATTCGCTCGAAGAAATAAGTTCGGAAACGTATTGTGACATTTGTCTCAACAAACCAGGTGGGCGCACCTTGGCAGTTTTTACATCAAATATCACACAAAAATAGACCAATAATGAAAATACAAAAACGAATGTGTAAGAAATTATGTTAGTAAAGATGTAAAGGTATGTTAAATATTAGAAATGTATAAGAAATACATCAAAAGCCCTGCGAAACATTTAGAGTTGCTGCTAGGTCCACGCAAAAATGGTCTAGAGTGCAAAGGATTAAGTTAAGGTCTACAATGCCTTGTAGTAGCTATAAACAGTGGGACTATAGAATATAAAAATATCAAAACTAGCTATACACTTTTTACCTTTTCTTTTTCTAATTTTAGTTGTAATGTTATTTTCTTTAATTTTTTTGAACCATTTCTGTTTTTTCTTTTATTATTTTTTTATCTTTTTCATTGATTCTTCTGTATAATAAATCAACAAACCCTTGATCAAACACTATATCTTTGTGTTGCATAAATCCTTCCTTGTCTCTTGCCGTTTTCTCTTTGAGATATTCTTCTTCAACACGAAGTGTAGGTTCCAGTTTTTGGAGATTTTTTATCTGTTTCTGAAATACAATATTATATTGAATAAAATTTAATACTACATTGTGGGAGTGCAGAAACAATGCAAGTCCGATTTTCAAATTTGCAGGAGAGAAAAACAACATGCATATTGCCTTTCTAAGCTAGTTTAAATTGATTACAAAGTTTTGCATTTTTTGTGACTTATATGTGTTTCTGCACTCACCGATTCAATTAAATTATTTTTAACATTGACATACATCTCAAGTAAAGACATTTTATCTTCAAATATAAAATTGATAAAATTGTAATAATTTTGGAGCAACTTTATGTTTTATCCTCCATAACAGGGTAGTCACTGATTGCAGTTTTCACCTGAATTCAACATTGTGTAGTTGTGTTGTAACTCAATGCTGTGTTGTATCTTCACTGAGCAGTAAAATTAAAATAATTTTAAATAAGTAACCATCTGTATCAGTAACAAACCCACAATCAATTACATTTGCAGTCCAATACTATCTAACTCAGAGTCTAATTTGGAACATATAATACTTCTAAATTTCGGTATTATTAGAACTAAATAAAGTAAAAAAATATGTAATTTTATAATTTAAAGGTTATCTCCTACAAATATATAAGAATTTATATACTTATCTATAACTATTTATACACAAGAAAAAAGTGTAGTGTCTCTCTAAATTACCCTAGTTTATTAATTCTTGCTCAATTCCTCCTTTATTATAGCTACTTGCTCATCTCTTTGTTTTGCCAATAATAGTTGCTGTTTTTTTATTTCCCTTTTATCACCAGTTAAGTTTTCAACTTTTGTTGTAAATTTACTATTAATTATATTAATTTTTCTCTTTCTACTAAATTAAGTTTCATTTGTTCCTAATTAATAATTTGGTTTTATTTTCTATTTTTCTGTTAATATTAATTTTCTCTTCTATGTGGTTTAATTCATTAGTTTGGAATTCTTCTAATTTATCTTTTACTTCATTGATTAAATTTGTGTTATCCTCATCAAGTTTAATACGTTTGCTAGAAGTTGGTCCTTCATCTTCACATAAAAATTTATACACAAAGACTTTGCCGGGGTCTAATGTCAGCCTGTCTCCATGTTTTAAACTAGTAACATTGCCTTTACCCACACGTTTGTTGTTAACGAGAATTCCAAACGTACTGTTATCTTCTATACTCCAAGAATGATCTTTTCTTATTAATTTACAGTGATGTCTTGATATAGCTACGTATGGAATTTGTAACGCATTATTCAGTCCTCGACCGATAGAAAACTAGAAAATATTATAATGATTTTAAAACTGTTAAAATAAAGAACTATTGTTGTTATATAGCAATATTTACAACTTACACATGATGAAGTTAGATTAATTTCTTTTAAATGGTTAAAATCGTTAATTAAAGGTTTACATGATACTAGACATGGACAGAATGGTTCCATTTTCAAATAAATATTCAGTTCAGTTTAATTAATTATGGCGCTACGAACGTGGTAGTTGAACACAAAATATAAATATTTTTATTAATTAAGTAGCTATTTTGAAAGTAAAAATAATTTACACAAACGTCGCTATCGACAGATTCCATAAACAATATATTCTATTATTTATGACATTAACAAGTGTTGTCAGTTTTACTTTAGAGAAAAAGAAATAATTAGCGTCAATCAACTTATTTCGAAATATATTAATAGCTGATACGTGATAATTAATGTTATTTAAATTATGGAATGTACTAAAATTGTCAAAATATTTTTGAATAGTAACATCGATTTAATCAATGATTGCATCAAAAGGAGTTTATTAATAGTACTGTTATTGTTATGAAGAATGTTTACATATTTGATATATTATTATAATATAAGAAGCTTAAAAATAATGAATAAAATAAAGAACATTTATTTTAATGAATAAAAAAACGTGTTTTTTACTACTGAATGATTGCACTTGTTGTTATTTTAAAAGATGCAAAATTTAAAATGCAATGCCTGCAATATAAAAGTAATTGTAAATGATTGTAACATTTTTTTTGACATTTCTGAAAACAATGTCGTCTAGAAAATTATACTTATATTTTTACGGCGTAGCTAATTATGCGTAAGCATAATAGATTTTTAAAAATTTTTTTTAGGAAATCAGCATCGTATCAGTATCATTATTGGTCAATTATATTATAAAATACTATGTCATTTTTATACATATATTTTTTGAACTGAACATCATATGATGAAAGTTGATTTCCTTCTATTATACTCACCTCTGATATTCCTTCGGTTAAATAATATGGATTCAAGCAGTCGACAAGTCGATCACAGCGAGGTGTAAGAGCTGTCTTAACAGCCAGGTGGTCAGTCAGAAGCCATAAATAGTTTATATTACTTACTTGCGGCTTACGGCTTATTCATAGCTTATACATAGACAGTGTGTCTGAAACTGTTTGTTAAATAATTATCTAATTTCGTCACTAAATTGGTCCAGTGCTGTGATATTAATACCGTAGTGTGACAACAGTTACTAGTATTGTTTGATTGGCATAACGGCTAACTTTTAGTTTATGGTGACGAGACCGAGATTATTCTAGCATGGTAACAATGCAATAGCCCCACGTGGTATGTGTGGTCTCGGGATGCCACTGAAGTTGTTTTTGATGAACTAGGCCGTATTTGTTGACAAACAAAAGGTCCGCCTGAAATTTATATCTACACACGAATTTGTACTGTGTATGTATCTTATAATGTGAGCTTATTTTATTGTTGCATTCGCTATTAAATATAGTTGTTCTATAACGATAGCTTTTAAGTTTTTCGCAAATATAGTTAGCTACTTTTTAGACATGATTAGTTTATTAGTAGGTTTATCGTACGGTTACATTGAAATGAGTATACTAATCACTTAAATATAACTTGTAATACCAATGAAACTTAAAACAAATTAAAATTACTTGTTTTAATTTAACAAAAGTACCTATATAAAATAATAAAAAGTCACATAAAATAATTAAAACTATTATTTTTAAATATATCCTTTATTATTACCATGTAGATGCTTCAAACAGAAGCGAAGCGATGAATGATGTATAAAATTGTGTAATTATAGGTGTTTGTAATTAATAGTTCTTTGAAATGAACATTTCGAACACGCTGATCGACTTTACTGTTTAACGATTGGCGTGTTAATTTCTTAGACCTTAATATTCGTTTACTCTCTTTTTTCATTTGGGGCAAGTTACTACTATATACCTACTTCGTTCTGTCAAAGCCAAAAATTGCAACTGCAATTTTTTTTTTTTTTTTTATTGATAACGGACGGCAAACGAGCAGAAGGACCACCTGATGGTAAGTTGTTACCTTCGCCCATAGACATCTACAACACCAGAGATGTAGATGCGTTGCCAACCTAGAGGATACTGATGGAAGGGGGGACAATGTAGTAGTCCACTATCAGAACCACCACATTTTGGGGAAAGGATGGGTGGGGAAGGGGAAAATCTGGCTTACATGCCATCGAACCGGAACACATCATTAGATATTTGGCGGTTCGTCTTTGACATGATAGTGGTCGCGAGCCAGTCGGAGGACGAACCTCCTACCACCTAACAAAAACTGCAAATTAAACGTAGTTTAAATTTTTAGACGTTTTTAAATATTATGTTTGTGAATAAAAGTAAGATTGCATTCTCTTTTACCAAAGTATTATTATTAGGAATAATTTGAGTAGTGGTAATTTGATAAAATGTAACTACATTAAATATATTACAAAAAGCGCATAAGAAAAATATTTTCAGTAAACATGATTTGAACGCAGCAGGGTTGGAACCCGCGCCTCTTGGAAGCCGTCCAAGCACTGACAGCTAAGCCATGCGTTCAACGCAACTAAACCCGCTGCGTTCAATTTTTTGTACGTTTTCTAAAAATGTTTTTCACTTTCTAAATGTGTTATTATATGTTTTGATTAACTGTAAGTAACTATTTCTATTTCAGTTTAACGTTCTTTATCGTACGTACATCAGGGTAAGTAGAGACAACCTAGTGTTAGGACACTGCGTTCTTGCAGTCCAATTCGAATCTAATAATTAAAATTTAAGAATTATTCGAAAAATACAATATTTTCAAATTATTCATTCAAAATTTCAAATTATTCAAAAATTTTAGAAATAATCTAGGTTTTTGGAATTATTCGTAATTTTTCCGGTCCAATTAATATAAAATATAATTATGCCCCCGAAGAATCGAACCCATAACCAATCGCGTCCCGTCAAACTAGTTTTTGCTATATATTTCCATCTGCATCACGATGTAACCAATAATCGAATATAACTAAGAAATATAAAATAATGAAAAGACACCTTAATAAAAGTTGTTTAGCGCTACGACTATTTTCTGACAGTATCTGTCTAAAAGCGAGATGGTTATAAGTTTGGTCTTCACTCGAGGAAATTATTACATGCCATGATAAAAGGATTTTTATCATAGGTGATCTATGATCATATTTTCGACAAAAGCTGTTAATAAGTGGAATGAGTATGGAAAGTGTTATAAAGTCCACGTGAACAAATTTGGGGATAGGACCTAATATAAAATAAATATAGCTATAACAATTTGTGCAAGTATTTTAGGTAACTTAACAGTCAAAAAAACATCATTAAATTATTTCATCAAGTTTCCTTTATAAGGGTTACTCAACAAGATATTCTTACATGTATCTATACCAGAAACTGTGAGCTAAGGATAAAGAGATGATGATAGTGAAAGCATATTTCTCGACGGATAAAACGAATAGATAGAGGTCTTTAATATAAACGAAGCAGACTTTAGTACTCTCGAAAAATGCAAGCGTGGCGGTCGGGTACACATTGAATTTTTAAAGCGCCAGTTTTGTGGCTTGTTGGCTGCATGGGGGTTTCAAATATGTTTCCTGCTATTACGCCTCGCCTCTTTATTTTACAGTACATACTTAGTCATGCTTGATATATTCATTATTTTCATTTTTGACCTATTTGTAAAATAAAATATTAAGCTAAATACTTGAAATATTATGGTGAACAAATTTAAAAAATGTATGATATATTTTCACACAACCAATACTGGAACAATAATAAAAAAGTATCAATTTCATCAATCATTGTCAGTTATAATACAAAAATGTGGCGTAGTTGGGATGTTCATATTTGTGTACTGACTGTACACGCTTTATTCGTGGGATCAATCCTCAGTACGTCAATGTTTCTTTAGAAAAATTTTCATGTTTCCTTGTCTGGTAAGACAAACAACGATTTTGAGTTCCGCTACTCAATACACAAAGTTTCTGAAATAGTATAAAATTGTGAAGCATAGAAATAGCATTAAATTCTAATAAAAGACTTGTCTTCTCGACATATTGCATTTCACCATGCTATTTCGTTTTATTTATTCATATAATTTCTTTTCGATTTTATATTATTAATAAAATTTGAATTACATATTTATTTTTTCTATAATAATCATTACAATGAAATAACATTTACAGAAAAAAAACCAAATGAGTTGTGTCGTCGGTCAGTGGCGAGGTCCGCAGCGGCTTCACTTCGGCCCTCAATATATCAACGTAGACAGGACGAAAATTGGACTGGACCCTTGTTAATGTCCCGCACTTAGGCCCTTTCACCCTTGTTTGTGATTATTTATTTAAGACTTATTGATACACCTATATCTATCTCCTGACGAAGAGAGTCATAAGTATATGGGGCCTCATAAATTCATGTTGGATAGATCAAAAAAGCTCCACTAAAACTTAACAGCCTATACCTTGAAATGTTTAATATTTTCATCCAGGTCAGACCTTTATATATATATACCGGCTTAACTATATATATTTTATTTTCACAACCTAATATGCAATGTCACTAAAAGGAGTGTTAAAGGCTTAACTCCATATTCGTTTCGTCCAGCCCGGTAATAATTGCGGAGGATGGTTCAAAAAAAACTTAAAGGTCCTTTCCTACCTTTCCTTAATACCTTTCGTTTTTTACATAAAAGTATGTATATAACTTCTTTTTCTTTCCAATGCACAATAATTTAAAAGAAATGTTTTTGTTTGTTGTTACTTGTTGGTAAGGTCTAAATAAATATTAAAATATTACCTATGATGTCACAGATATACGAAAAATTATTAATATGTAATTAGTAATAGATAAATATAGAGTATTTAGTACAGTGTTGACTAATTGATTATAGTATTTATAACTAATGAAGTATCAGACTATCGTGGTGCAGTGGGATCTGACTGCACGTTATTGGGTGAGGGTTCGATCTCCACACGAAAAAATATTATATTTAAATTATCATTTCTCTACTCTGGTAAGACGAAGCGAGGTGTTGAGTTCCGCTACTTAATACACAATGTCTCAATGTGAAGAACGGAGTGCCTTGATATTAACTTCTCTTGCTTTTTTTTCTTTTTCCAGTGTAGCAGAGTAGTGAGATTATGCGGGAAAGTGTCAAAAAATATATAGTATCTAAACTCGCACATAGATAAGATTAATCTACGTTCCACGTCTATATGTTGTTGGCAAAAATAAGGTATATTTAAATTTTAAGCTGTGTGGTTTGAAAATAATTTAGAAGGAAAATCTTTTCCCCGTATATTTTGTGTAAGTACTGCATAAAGTAATGCGAGGTCACGCATGCAAGCGGAAGGTGCGATCTCGGAGCACACTTCGCGCATGGAGAGCGGCTCCCTGGAGCGTGGTATGACCTACACTAGACGAGTGGACCTACCTAATAAAATATATGTTGGGATGCCTTTGCCTTTGTTTTAAAAAATAGCAACATATTCTTTTTATTGATCTTTTATTTCATTAATTCACAATTATATAAGCAATTTTAGAAATACCTCCTATTCTTTTTTAGTATTTGTTTATTTACTATGCAATTTTACCTTATAAAAATGTCAAATAATAATGTTCATTAACATATGACTCCCTATTTGTTACTAAATATATAAAATATTAAACCATTTGTAAGCTGCTGTCACTGAAAAAGATTCACTCATTTTTCAATGTAGACAGACGGAAAGCAAAGTAAAGTCATGGTTGAAGAATGCTTTGTCATTTTTATGATTTTTCAATAATAAATAGTGCGTATATTTAATATAAGCGAACATCTGGGTATAAAAATAGCAATTAAGGTTTTTAGCACAGTCCGTCTGTGGGATATTCATCTAGGCTTATTGTTGTATGTGACGAGTATGACACTTTTTACGCAGTGTGTGTGTAACCATTGTGCCATTTTTTGTTCAAAATTAAATTTTATTGATTTCGTATTTACTTATACAATTAAAAAAATTAGTTATTTTCAGTGTTTAAAGAACATTTCTTAGGTTTACAAGTATTGTGAATTGTTAGTTGTTATAATAATAAATAACGTCATGGAGTAATATAACGAAATTAAAATAATATCTACTTATTTATTTAAAAGTATCTAAAATATACATTTTGATAAAACAATCATTTATAATGCAAAAGACTCCAAGGGAAACAGGATATATCCTGTTTTCCTTGGTATGAATCCAACGGATATTCTCGTTCCAAAACTAATTCAACTTTTGTGGCTCTGTGACTGGTTACCAATTGCCAAAATCTTACCTACTGTTCCTTTTTGTTATAATTGTTTTTGTTGTGGTTATGATTATTTTTAAGATTATATACTTTGAATACATTTTCAAAAATGTAATTAGGCTTACCATAAGTCCATTCCAAATATATTTAATATTCTAGCCAAAATTTAAATTGCAGGACTTCACCCCAGTAGCCAATCACAAAAGGGCACCAACATTCTACGTTGTGCGTGTAACCTCAGGGGTTGTCGACGTAATTCAATTTATCAAATATTTTCATTTGATTTTGCGTTGTTTTACAAATAAAGCTAATTGCTATATTCAAATCCATTTAGTAGGTTCAAAGACGTGGATAGAAAAATAGGAAAGCCCACAAACAGACAGACTACAAATTAATAAAATCAGTTCAGTTCTTTAATTATGGCGTTTAGGAGATGCCGGTTAAGCACAAATCTCTCGCCAATGTTATGTTATATGGAGAACACATGAAGGATTGACCAATAAAAAAGAGATTAAGTTGTTCAATAATAAATTGCATGCTTAAAAAGACGCAGTAGGATTACAACGCCTTAATCTATAATTTTAAAAATCTTAGATTCACATTCCACTAATGTCATATTTCACTTAATCATTAACCGACTTCAATAAAGAGCGGGTAATTGTAATTTTTAATTCCAATGTATTTTTTATATGTTACCGCATCACTTTTTAATGTGTTAATCAATTTTAATGATTTTTTTATATTATAGTCGGTATATATAGCTAAGTCGGTATACATATATAGATCCGACCTGGATGAAAATATTATATATTTTCAAGGTATACCGTGAAAATGTATAATATTTTATATAAACTGCCTGTGGGCTGTTAACTTTTAATGGAGCTTGTTTTTTTGGCGTCTCTAATTGCACAAATTGTCAGTTTTGTTTCACCGACCTTGTTTTATTGCAATCCATAATTTTTGTCGACCCTGTTTTTTTACAATTCATAATTTTTAGGCTAAGAAGCTAATTTTAATAAGATAAGCTCATTTAATAGACACAAATTCACACGTAAAATTAATGATAAACCTTGTAATATTTTTACAAACGTAAGTTATATTGTAAATTAAAGTTATATTATCAAAAAGATAATCGCCATATAATAAATATATACGTACATCCTATACCGTGAGAATTTGTTAGAATAGGTTTAAATATATATAGTAGAATCATCTTTACCACTGTACCACGAGTAAAATAAATTTATATTTCTAAAATATTTTTTTGGGAGTAGAAGAGCAATTTAATAACGAGGGGTACCGAAACGAATTGTGGAAGAGTACGGCGTAAGTTAATTACACTAATGAACAAGCGAAGAAGGTGCGCTAAAAAATCTACCCCAAGATCACTCCAAAGTCTTTACTACGATGTTCATCGCGCGGTTCATTAGCGCCTGAAAGGTCGCCTCGGGTTACATGCCTTTCAAAATATGTATCTATTAAATGAACTTAAACTATGCTTTTTTGAGAATAACCTTAGTCTAAATAATAAAGATTATTTAAATTAACTGAATTAAGATTATGTAACGTATTGTTTTACGGTGTTATTGTTGTTTTAATATCTATGTTCATTATATAAGTAGATTAGTCAGAATTATCTATATATATATATATATATATATATATATATATATATATATATAAAAAAAAAATATATATATATATATATATATATATATATATATATATATATATATATTCCCTTATTTATTTTTCTTTACTTATATGTAATATTAACGTTTAAAACTTGATATAACATCAAGTTCAACCAACGATGATTAATGTATAGATTAATATACAGATACTCACTTCCAGCTAATAAGAATTCGACAGGACTTTGCGTAAAAAATATATATTTTTTTATTTGTTATTCCAGAAACCTTTAATAAAATTTTTAAAACAATTTAAACGATTTGATTTTAAAAAGATGTCCGATATACTTCAATATAAAGACAATATCTTGGAAGTATGATACAAGAAGTGAATTAAGTAACCAAATATAAAATATGATGGATAAATAATAATATATTTCCATATTTCATTGTTATTATTATAATAAGACTTACCAGTGAAAGTTAACCAATTAAAATTAGCGTCTAATCTAATATATTTATTTGCTTATTTCAGATCTATCTGCTGAATTTGACCTCTATTAATATCTCAATTCTTTTACCGGTAAATTCGATATCCATTCATAGTCTTCACTTGATTCATACTCTCACATGACTTTCACGTTGATGTATTTGATGAGTTTTTTTTTTTTTTTTTTTATTGATAACGGACGGCAAACGAGCAGAAGGACCACCTGATGGTAAGTGGTTACCTTCGCCCATAGACATCTACAACACCAGAGATGTTGTAGATGCGTTGCCAACCTAGAGGATACTGATGGGAGGGGGGACAATGTAGTAGTCCACTATCAGAACCACCACATTTTGGGGAAAGGATGGGTGGGAAAGGGGAAAATCTGGCTTACATGCCATCGAACCGGAACACATCAGAGTTTTATTTAAAGACTAAGTATTGGGCAATATCATGTTACATATAAAAAATCAAAAATAACGTGACCGCCATGTAGCACAAGCACTCGATAGAGTAGCTCCTTCATTAGTACGAGCGGAGCGGTAGAGTTTTAACTATGGAACAATTTTTCTTGTCCTTTAAACAAAGGAAATGCTAGATACTATATTTTTTTTTATATATAGATTGAATTTACCTGGAGATCCTCTAGTAACATTTATGTATATATTTGTAAAATAGACAAATTTAAGCAAAATATAGCCATCGTGGTAAAATGGGACACCGTCTGACTGTAAACGCGATTGTTTGTGGGTTCGATTCCCACTCATGTATGGTGGGGGAATGATTATGTTTAAATTATTTTCGTTTTTCCGCATTTCATGTCATTGAGTTCTGCCATTTATTACCGAGTATCTTGGTTGGAATGACAAGGTTCTCTCTGAACAGATATGCTGACATGCTATGCGGGATAAAACGCTTAACTCAACAAATATTTATGTATAAAAAGAAAGAACAATCCATGTAGCTTTGTAGAGACAATATTTAGCTCATTTTAGGACGCTAAAAGTAGTACCTACCTACATATTCTCTATGCGATTAAAGATCTAGATAAAAGCTGTTCCATTTTCTGTTTCTGTCACAAGAGATAAAGCCGCGTGCCAAGTCGATAAATAAATGGAACAAATCTACGCGGCCCCACTTGTATTTTTCTCAACTAAGTAGGTTAGCAGAAGAACTTTAAAGCCTTTTTGCTATTTAGTATAAACAAGTAAGAAAATTATTCTTTGAAAAAGTAAAGTTTAGCTACTTTAATGTCTGAGAACTTAAAGATTATTGTACTTTATTTATATCTTATACACTTTAATATGGGAAAAAAACGCTTATATAAGTAATTGTTAAGTGTTAGTCAGGTAAAGAAGCCAACTGTGAAAAGAAAAAAAATGTTATTTTGTTATAACACACACACTTTTGTAATAGTTAGGGGAACGGCGGGTACCCCCGGACGGCGGTTAGCTCCATTACACCTCAATTTCCAAAACTAAAGGCATTGCTTAGACAAGAGTTATTTTGAAAGATGTAACTTTGGTAGAAACAAATGTAATTTGATCAGGTTTTGGATGGTGGGTGATCGTGAGAGAATGTTTTATTTTCGCCTAAAAAAAATCATCGCTCCTGTTAAATTTCATCGGTGGCTGTTAAGTACAATAAGTAAATTTTTACTTGTACTCTATACAAGGGTTTTAGTAAATTTTATATATTTAAAGATCATGTCAGGTATTTATTACAATTCTTATACATTTGGAGTGCTGTGTTCAAAATTTTGCATGATAGCGGGCAGGTAGCCCCGGACACTATGCTGTCTGGTGCGGACACGGTTCTTATTTCTTCTGAACTGCAATTTAAGTACTAATTTTGCTTATTTATTGCTTGAGTACTTCAATTGGTACCACAATATCTTAAATATGTTCTGCAAATATTTCTGCAGCTACAGTAATAACATAGGTGAAATACCTATGTTACTAATATCGTTAGAAATACTAAGATATTATACTAAAAATCTTGAAAACCAGTGAAAGAGAAAAATAAAATGACAGAAACATTTTAAGCAGAGAATTAGTACGATTAAATGCAATTTTCAACTGAGACTGACGAGTGGAAGAGAATTATAAAGTACCATCAAATTTACCACCATATAAAAACACACCACACCATATAAAAAATTAAAGAAAATACAGAAAAAAAGATCAACTAGAAATACAACAACATGAGGGAGCTAAAAAGATTTTAATACCATATAAAAATATCCATAATTTTTCTCAGAGAAAAAGAGACTGAATTCATTGTTCATGAAGAAATATTTAATTAAACTCTGATTGCCTTGTCAGAAATGCCAAGACTGTGACTGTGGTGACCCCCCATTTTTCGGCAAAAAACGGCAAAAAACTATACCTTATTATAAACAGTATATTTTCTTGAAAAAATGTGATATAATAGGTTAAAGTTTGATTAATATAAATAAAGGAATACCCAATTTAATATTAAATATGAAGTAACACAGAAATATCCTGAATTTTTATTTTTATTTGCGTTTCATTTAAGTGTCCGGAGCTACCTCGCCTTCCCTTATATTAAGCATGTTTCTACGATCTGTTATTAATTTAGGCTTATTAGTCATAATGACTAGATTGTATTTTTTTTAGGTATTTACAAATTAGGATCTTATAAAAAATGTAATACAATTCCCTTTATCAAGTATTAATTAAAGTTTTAAAAAGTTGGGATCATCAGGTTCTGAGTGACACACGCTGCATTTATATCTGCAATATTTCGACCGCATATCCAGAGCCGTTGTTGAATGTAATTCTAGTGTACTAGTATTAGAGTAAATTAACTAAAATTTGCGAAATGGTGAGTACGTCATGGGTATTTTATACCAATTTTGCATATATAAAGTGTTTATAAATCATTACATAACATAAACACTTGATGATTGTTTTGAAATAAATATTTATTTTTATTATTACATTATTTGTGTATAGTATTGAATAAAAATTGGGATATATCATATAAAAAAACAGATAAGATTAGAGCAAAGACACTGCAATTTAGGCGGTTTTTTTAGGTTTAGTTACTATAGTACCTATACTTTACTCGTCGAGTACTTTTAAATATAAATATATATACCTATACATTTTTTTGACACTTTCACATTCTACCTGATGTACTTGTGTTGATTTGATACGGGCGACACCAACTGCTTGTCATATTTAATTGTGTATTTTAATACAATTATATTTTTTTGTATGAATTTATATAATTTACTTATTAGATATATTACTACTTAATATATATACATATATATACATCATTTTATAAGTGTATTTAAAATTTCACATCCCATGTTAGATTTTTGTTAGAATTAACAGCATATTAAACAATCAGCCAAACTAGACAGGCGATGTGAAGAAACTAAGAATTAATAAAACTGAAATTTAGAAAGCAATATTACAATTTAAGTAATTTAAGAAAAAGTACCTATTTACGTAGGAGCAAAAATATTTATTGATTTTTTATTCAGGAATTAAAAATGTAGACATACATTTTTGTCGTGCCATTATAACGCGCTTTCGTGGAACAAAGAATTGAGTACTGTTCCAGTAATCCGTCCATCACGCCATGCAAATTGAATCACGTCTCTCATCTATCCACATGATTTTTTTTTCTGAAAATGTAGTCTGAACACGATGTAAAGGTGAGTATTTTAAATAAATAATAATTTGACTTAAAAATATAAAAAATGAAAGTGATGTTTTGTTTCACTGATATTGTTTGCTCATACATAGAACTTTTTTTTGAGGAGAGAGAGAGAGTAGTCACTACAAATATTTGCATTGAATTGTATTATTAAAACCTTTTAATAAATTGGTTAAATTTATATTTTTTTTAATATTCATCTAGTAGGTTGGTGTAGAAGAATTAGGTTATGAAATAATTTTTCAAAATTATTTCATAATCTATATATCGATGTTCTACGCACGCTGGTGCAAGCGCAAAAGCACAACTTTATAGAAGAGCCATTTTAAGGTTCGTAAGATTGTAATTTTGTCATTATTCTAGGGGTTCATTTCTTAAAACATTCGTTTACTTCGAATTAGTTTTTTATATACATTTTTAATAAAGAATAATAAATATTTAAACGATTTCATTAATATGTGAATAATCAACCTGATAAGAAGAAAAGTTTTTCATAAAAAAAAGGTTAACATAAATTTGGCTTTTCATTTTTATAAGTTTTTGTTATACACACAGCTTACACAGCCAGTTACTTTTCAAAGTTTTTTGATTAGGATAGAAAATAAAGAATTATTTCTCTTGACGTAATAACCGACTTGTTGTTGTTGGCCTGTAAAGATAAATATTAATTGAGCCTGGTTGCCAAAAAATATAAATATTTGAAATAATAAACTTGTAAAGAAATGCCCTGATGTGTTGGAAAACCATATACACCTAATAATTCTACGCAATAAATATTACATGGTTATCTCACGTTAAAGTTATCTAAGCATGCATTTCATTCGATTTGCACAACCACTATAGAAATACAGAACCACGCACAACCACTATAGAAATATAGAAATACAGGTACAAGATATTTTATTAAAAACAAACCGATCATATTAATGTAGAAAATCCTTTTCCCTACATAAATCAGAAGAATAATATTGTGAGATCACGTAGTCGTAAAAAGTTTCATCAAGCACCAATAGTTGTCGAACAAAGATGGATAAGTTGGAGGCGAATAGCAGACTCGATATGCGTTCAAATTCGAATCGTTCGTCTGAACGAGATTTTGCTTTGTTCGTAAACAATAAGCGACGGACAAGGCACTCTATGAAACTTATTCCCAAAGTGGATACCTACGTTTGTAAAATGTTGTCACTGTTCATTCTTTACGAATTTGTCTGTAGGTAAGTATTTTATTATAACAAATACCAAAAGTTAATATTATTATATTTGCATTAAAAACTTGTAATAGGCTGAATTGATACGTCTCGCTGCCCATGTAGGTTACGAATTCGTATCTCACTGATGGACATACATACATACATTAAAATTATTTAAATATGATCACTCAACCCCCAAAGGGAATCGAATCGATAACCAACCGTGTTTACATTATGCTGTGCCACGATGGTCTTCATTCATATTCAGATGAAATATTATCATAAAAAACTTTCCATGTTTTTGTTAGTTATTTCAATTTTCACTATTAATGACGTAATAATAATCTAAACGTAGTGACTTATCACTACTTCTTAATAACTATAAAATTTAATTTTTATTTTAATTTCTTAAATAACTATAAAAATAATTTCGTTATCTACTAACATAACTTTTTAATTAATATTTAATCCTAAAGCTACCATAAAGAGCTCGAAAATTATCAGTCCTTAGAAGACTCCAAAAATAAATTATTGCTGTTAAGTGAAATTAACTGCGAAGAATCAGATTAAGGGCTTCGTTCTCTCGGACAGGCTATCGATTTTCTTCATCGAGTGACTTTTGATTAGGCTATGTATTTCATTTATTATAAATTCTGTAGAATAAAAATAACAGAAAATTATTACTTACTTATTTACTTAACTTCAAAATTATTACATGAGTTCTATTTCTATTTATTCGTACAAAGCTATTGTTATACTATTATTAACACACTTTGAAAAAATATTTATTGAATGAATATAAGGGAGAACACAAAGGTTAGGTAAGCTCTATACTGGGTGAACTTTATGAAAAGAACGTAATAGATTAAAAAGAGTTGCGCCCGCCAGGTATCTAACTCCTGATTAAAGCTTTTATCGGAGGACTGATTAACTGTCGAAACCAGGATGGATTTATTGTAAAAGTTGGTCGTTCACTGAGGTTAGTGATTCAAGCCCGCACACTTTACTCGAATAATTGTCTACGTGATCGGAATTGGGTTCCATGCCGCCTTTAATAAGATCAGATAAAGAGCTCCGAGCTTTACGTCGCTTAGTTGTGACGCAGTATGCACGTTCTGTGCCAAAATAGTGTGACAGAAAAAAAAAGAATAAATTTATTAAAGTAGGACTGATTGTAAGATTAATGGTATATATATACATGGAACGCAATTATTCGAATTATTAGTATTTCAATCGATCTGCGTTCAAATGAAAATGGGTCACTTGAGATATTTTTTTAATTTAAGCTGTGTTTTTTGTTTTCATGTAATAAAAAACTCCAAAAGTATTTGGGTTATAAAATATTCTAAACTATAATATGATTCTCCTTGTCACTGGTTCATTAGAGTCCATAAGATATTGTTGTCGTGCTTATTTTTTTATTATTTCTCCCGTAGACAGAACCGTAGACGTAGATGTCTTGAGCTCATATGATTTCTCTCATACTATACTTCATTCAGTTTAGGTGACTGCCAAGAGAGTAGGAGACCTCGGTTGACTTTCGAGAACACAGCAGCAATGTTACTGGAGGAAGGTTACAAAAAATGCAATAGCATGAGAGCTCTCGGAGGGCATGTATGAAAAGGTTAATGACTGTGGACGGCGAAAGAGGTATGCAGGGACCAGAGCGTTTGGCGCCCGTTCTCTGACTACCTTGTTAGGGACAAAGCGTGGGGCCAAGTAAGTATGTATCTATTTTAGATCTACATTGTATGGAGATAGTATTATTTCATATTTTATATTTTGAGTAGTTTACCATTTCAGTCATATAAAAATATTCCATTCTTAAATTAAGGGACTGACATTTTATTATTATACGGTAGGGTAAAGGTCTGGGTTAAACAAAAATAGGAGGTCAGGATTCCATTTGACGGAATCATTATTTTTAAATTATTTTCATTTTTCCGTTCCAATAAGACACAATATGGAAGATATATGGCAAGAGTCAGAAGGTCCACATAAACGAAATTGTGGTTAAAATTAGTAATTACACGATAAATATGTTTATAAAGCCAGGTTTTCCCCTTTCCCACCCATCCTTTCCCCAAAATGTGGTGGTTCCGATAGCGGACTACTACATTATCCTCCCTTTCCATCTGTATCCTCTAGGTTGGCAACGCATCTAGTATATCTCTTTGTGTTGTAGATGTTCATGGGCGAAGGTAACCACTTACCATCAGGAGGTCCTTCTGCTCGTTTGCCATCCGGTATCCATAAAAAAAAAAAAAAAAAACAATTTTACACATATATACATCGTATTTTACTATAACAAGAGAAATGTACTTATAAATTTAATCATTTAATATTGGACTTGTGAAGGAAGCGATTGCGGGCGGAAGCGACCGTACAGGATATTAGAACTTTGCCTTCACTGACTGAACTAAGTGAACGTATCTCAACCATGCAAGGGGTCTTTCTTACTGGATGTTATTGATTATTTTAAAACAAAAAAAAATTAAAATATATATCTATTCTCTTCAGTTAGCGAGATTCTTGTATCCTAAATTGTGATCGAATTGTGATAGGGAAAAAAGAGGAGGCTAGATGGATCTGCTAAATTTAATTCCTTCTGTTTTAAACATGTTTACTAAAAACTGGACAAACAATAAAAACAACGAGTCCTCACAAACATCTGATGAAAAAGATATTGTCTATATTGGCGACTGCTTAAACACAAATAACATTGTAACAGAAGATAAATATGTAAGAATATATATATATTTTAATTATTTTAGTTTAATGTTTTAAACATTATTTATTTGAAATAAATGGAAAAATTGAATTAAATTTAACATTCTACCTTTTTTTTCAATAATTCTGTCAATCACCGCGCTCAATAAAAAGCTAACACCGTAATACATAAAAGTCACTTGCCTACACTAATTATTTTGGTATAGTTGAAGGGTATATAGCTAGTAAGCATCATACCTACTAAATATATATTTTTATTATGTAGGTATGATCTAATAATATACTTTTTATATATAAGATTAATAATATCTATAAACAAACAAAGCCAGAACTGGAAAAAATATGTGGAAGTATGCATAAAAAAAAGCTTTAGAATGTATTTTAACAACACGTAACGTTGCATTTATATGTTACTTTTGAGTTTAGAGCTGCCTGTTATTCTTTCCAAAGGTTGGCTTTAACGTTTAGAGTTTGCGTGAAAAAATAAATAAAAATGTGATAGTTGCAAAAAGCCCGGTTTATTTTGTATACCGGCTTTTTTTTTAGTATGGAAATTATGAATACTTACTCTATTTTTTTTTTTTTTTTTTATGGATGGCTTGGATTCTTGAAACAGAGGCAGAAGGGACCACCTGATGGTAAGTGGATACCTTCGCCCATAGAACATCTACGCTTACCAGAGATGTTGTAGATGCGTTATAACCCTAGAGGATACAGATGGAAGAGGAGGACAATGTAGTATTCCGTTCTCGGAACCACCACATTTTGGGGGAAAGGATGGGTGGGAATGGGAAAACCTGGCTTACATGCCATCGAACCGGAACACATCATAAGATAATCGGCGGGTTCGTGCTTTGACATGATAGTGAAGTCGCGAGCCAGACGGAGGACGAACCTCCTACCACCAAACAAAAAAAAACTTACTCTATAGCTATGTACAAATGTAAGAGATATTCTAATAAAAAGTTTACATCTATGAATCTTCTTTACATACGCTTTCTCTTATGTATCTACTTTTGTTACGTTCTTGTAACGATTTCCTTTACATTTCTCATTTCTATCCTTCCTAGAGAGTGGATAGTTTAATATTCATTTTTACTCTGAAAGATTTTGATCAGACCAGGTCTTATGAATTAATTATAAATTAACCCTATCTATTTTTTTTCTTGTTATGCGGCTTGTTTGCTGCTTGTGTTGGGCTACAGGGAATTTCCAAGAAATATTAATGCGACAGGTTGGGGTTCCAGAAAATGGAATTTTCATTCCTGGGTTTAGTAACAAGGCAAGCGCGGCGTTGAGGTTCCCACTCCTCAGCGCAATGCCTCAGCCCAATTCGGCGGAAAGTGGGAGCAGGTGTCTTAGCACTAAGGTTCCACTCTGCCTACCCTGTTGTATGCGAGATACAGCGTGAAGCTATGTTAGGTAACAAAGGTAAAGCGCGGCGTTGAGAGTTTCCATCACTCAGCACGTAATGCACTCAATTCGGCGGAAGAGTGGGGGGAACGCGGGCCATCTTAACAGGGTTTCCTCTCTGCCTACCCTGCTGTATGCGGATATGGCGTGAAGCTATGTTAGGTAGCAAGGTAAGCACGGCGTTGAGTTCCGTCACTCTGGCACGTTATGCCTCAATTCAGCGGAAAGCGAAGGGAACAGGTCGCGCACTAGGTGCCTCTGCACCACAATGCTATATGCGAGATGGCTACAGCGTGAGCACGTATATATATAGTATACATATAGGTTCAAATAAGCTTTTAATGTGACACTTTTAGTTACGTGTCTTTTATTCTACATTTATTATATATTACTTTTTCCTATATTTATTATATACACTTGTGATGTAATATGCTCCATATTACATCACAGGGGCAGGATATAATATTAGGCTGTCAATTGTGATAATTTTATTACAGCCACCCCGCTAAAGGGCATATAAACCGTGAAGCTAAGTTAAATTAAAGATAGTGATAATATATACCGAATAAGCAGAAATTATTTAGGCTATTATTTATAATTTTCAATTTTCAATTTCAATTTCCAAAGTGCTAAAAGACTAGCGTTCTTTAAAAATGTAACACACGACATAACGCTATCTCTTTGTCGGGGCACGCTGCACTGTCCGACGTCGTTTTTACGCCGGATCTGTGTATGAGTTACGGTCAACGTTGCATCCGGTTACGCCTGCGCTCCCGCCGTCGGACCAACTTCGTCGACGATTCCATTTTATGGGTACTGCTTCTGGACTTATATTAAAATATTGTTGAGAGAATAGAAATATATCATTTTAAATAAGCGAACTATTTTAATTTTAAAATTAGACAGGCATTATTAATAATATTATGAAAATATGTATCTTAAATGTTCGTATGTCTTAATTGGATATTAGTTTTTTTTTTATGGATAACGGATGGCAAACGAGCAGAAGGACCACCTGATGGTAAGTGGTTACCTTCGTTCATCAACATCTACACCACCAGACATGTTGTAAATGTGTTGCCAACCTCCTCTAGGTTGTTGAGGATACAGACGAAAGGGGAGGATAATGTAGTAGTCCGCTAACAGAACCACTACATCTTAGGGAAAGGATGGGTGGGAAAGGGGAAAAACCTGGCTTACATACCATCGAACCGGAATACATCATAAGATATTTGGCGGTTCGTCTTTGACATGATAGTGGTCGCGAGCCAGACGGAGGATGAACCTCCTATCACCAAACTACTGGGATACCCGCCTCTTACGGGACGCTATCCATCGGCGGAGGGGAATTGTATTCTAACCCCGTCCCCATCATAGGACATAATTAATTAAAAAAAAAAAAATATAATAATTAATTAAAAAAGTAATTTATTACTTTACTTAAGGTTAACTTAGACTTACTTACTTTTTAAGATTAACTTAGAGATAGACCTATGATTGGATTATGACATACTCAACTACACATTATCTTAAAAACTTATCGTTAGGTTCGAAATTAGAACCTCTAATAACAATAAAAACGCAATAAGGACTGTTTCATGATTGCCAAAGTTACGAGCTGGAAGTTTATTGGTCCCGTAAATACCACTTCCGTCACAATTAGCAGAACAAACAATCGCAACAAAGGGTCTGATACGAATTAAGAGACACATTTAATTCCAACTTATTGTGTTGAATTCGGCAAAAGGGAAAATCGGGAATAGCTACTGCGATATTCGAGTCTATAAAATTGAAAATGTGGTGAACCGTATATTGGTCGTAAAGTTGAACTATGTTTTAAATAAATAACTTTTATTTTAATAACATAAAGAAAAAAGCAGCTAGAACTTTTTTCTACATATAACAGGGCAGGCATGGAGAACATACTTATAGGACACTCCGCTCTCCATTTTAGATTTCACCATGTCTTGTCCTCAGGGAAAAAATGAAAATAATTTAAATAAAATTATACCTCAGAGTGAGGAACAGGCCCACAACTATGCGTTTACCGTCCGGCTTTAGTTCCTTGTGCCACGACGACCTCGTCTATAAATATAAATAGTTCTGTATACATTGAATACATTGAATGTTATATATTATATTCATTACTATAGATATCGAAAATATTTTTTTTTTTATTGATAACGGACGGCAAACGAGCAGAAGGACCACCTGATGGTAAGTGGTTACCTTCGCCCATAGACATCTACAACACCAGAGATGTTGTAGATGCGTTGCCAAACTAGAGGATACTGATGGAAGGGGGGACAATGTAGTAGTCCACTATCAGAACCACCACATTTTGGGGAAAGGATGGGTGGGAAAAGGGAAAATCTGGCTTACATGCCATCGAACCGGAACACATCATTAGATATTTGGCGGTTCGTCTTTGACATGATAGTGGTCGCGAGCCAGTCGGAGGACGAACCTCCTATCACCTAACAATAAATATCGAAAACTATTTATTCCTTCTTTAATAGACAATGGATATTAGATTTTGGGGCTAACAGCATTATTTTAATATATTTTATAATGCATTATTCGAGTTTAAAAGCGTTCACAATTCGCTACAGTCGATTATTTCGCTCAATGAGCGATTTCGGTTTCCCGACGCACTTAGAATCAGTTGAATGATTTTTTATTTCAACAAATTTATTAATCAAATATTTAAAGGGACTTAAAATGAACATGTTTATATATAAATGTATGTAATATATGAGTATATTTATAAAGATTTATAGAACATCTTAGTTGATTTATCCTATTAATATTATAAATGCGAAAATTTGTGAGGATGGATGGATGTTTGTTACTCTTTTACGCAAACTTTACCGCTGTAGCTTAATTTTGTATAAATGTTGTGTAATTTGGCTATAATACTCAATGAATTTATAATAATATCCGGATGTAGTTTATCTGTTTCAAATTGACGTCAAGGTCTATATGACAAAGCAAAAAAGCTTGAAATCACAATGTTTTTTTTAGTTTCAATTTTTTTTTGTTTAATTATGAAACAGTAAAGTAAAATTTGACGAATTTCATTGCTAGAATAAATAGAAGTATTTTTATTTATCTACTAGTAGATTTTAGTCATAAAGCTTTCATTTAAAACTCCGTTTATCAGGAGCAAGCCTGATAATTAAATATAATTTATAAATTGCAGTAATCGTTAAGGTGACAACGATTACAATAATGATTGATTACCTAATTGATAACGTAATATTACCATAATATAGAGTCTAAAATATATGGAACTAATAGTCGGAGTAATAAATATATGTTAAGAGTTAATTTATACTACTATAATATTGCTTTAATACAGCAAGAAGGAAACATCCTTGCTTCATTATAATAATTCAAGCTGTTAATTGTGGTTATTGCCATGTAAGTAGCTTCATTGTGTTCGTTCGCAAGCAGAACCAACTGTAACAAATACATTTCTCGTGTTGGCAAACGGCCAGTTGTTGATATTTTCCTCAAACCCGCTTATAATATAGCGACACATTACCGCGACTCACTGGAGGCATCTACGTTTACTTTGATCGTGATATGCAAACATCTTTGCATCAAGGGAATACTTTGTACAGACTTGTGCTGCTAAACGTCTGATTCCTCTGATAGAAGTACGTTTTTGTCTATCTTTACCAAACAGTTGTGTATATATATGACAAAAGCTTTAAAAAGCCTTTTTATATTCATCCTCATTTATTTTTTATATTTGTGCTTTGTTTTATCCTTACGTCTTCTATATACTACAGGTATAGAGATCATCTAGCGTTCAAACACTTCTCTATTCGCGTTTAGCTTAACTTACTTCTTTATTTATTCACTTTTATTTTAGAGAGTTTTCATGTTAACTGGCGTAACTCAAACACGCTGCGCTTTGTAAAACGAAGCATTAGAATAAGTCACATATGACCCATTTGACTCATCAGAACTCGCAAAGGTTCTAATGCAATGCAATGATCTCTCGAATGGCTATTTCAATGGTTCAGTGGGGTGAAAATTTTATAAACGTAAGCCGGTATATGTAGGTAAGCCTAAGTATATGTAGGAAAGTATATATTTCATGGTATAGGATATTAAGATTTTGTCGAGACTGTTTTTTTACAGTCTCAAATTTTTAGGGACATTTTTTATGCCATCTACGTTTTCGTTAAACTTGTATTTTTGCAATCTCTCTCCCAAATTTTTTTAGCGACCTTTTGTTTGTTTTGCGTCCCTCTAATCTTCTGATAAACTGTCACTATTGTAATTTACAAAAGCAAAGGCTGATGGACGCTTTGCCTCTAGCACGCTCAAGAACTGTACATTCATTGAAAAAGAACCATAAAGATTATTGAGTACACTTATGATTTTTGCTACAAAGTGCAATAAAAACTTTAATGCCTATGCCTGGCTATGCCTTTGCGTTTGCAGAATTAAAAATCATAAAAAAGGTAATTTAACGTAGGTATATGTATATATTCAATATTTCTGCTTATTGGAAACATTTGAAAATGATATGTTCAAATAATTATCTTTATATTTTTATTTGATGTTCATTTACGGTAAAGTTTTTTATCATATATATAAAGGTTTTTAAATAAATTAGAACAGATAGCACTTGTACGATTCAAAATAAAGTCCTTTTGTTGGGAAATAAATCGGCGTAAATGTGTTGAGTCTGTCGCCGACCGCAACCAAGTGGGCGCGGCGCCAGCGGCTTTACCCGCGCGGCGTCCAAAGTATCATAAATTGAAATATTAATTGCATTTTATTCATTTTTGTAAACGCAATCGTTTGTTTACTTCACGAGTAATATGATTTTAATTTGATTAGAATATGAAATATGTTTTTTTGATCTTTTTAACAATGCATATCTGGAAGGACAAAATGCATTAGAAATACATTAGTTATCTATATATAAATATGTGAAGCATAAACTTTGGATCCCTTTTACGAAAATTACGCGGACGGAGGAGCATGAAACTTGGCACCCTTATAATTTATATGGCGAAAGAGTGCACAATGATTATATTTTCTAAAAATAATGCATAAAAATACATTATTAATACATTGACAAATGTAGCGTAAAAAAATATTAAAATCAGTCGTCGTCGTCGTCGTCAGCCAGAAGACGTCCACTGCTGGACATAGGCCTCCCCCATAGATCGCCATGTAGCACGACTGGATGCCTCCTGCATCCAGCGCTTTCCCGCAATTTGGACTAGGTCGTCGGTCCATCTAGTAGGGGGCCGTCCCACGCTACGCCTTCCGGTTCGTGGTCGCCACTCGAGAACCTAAAATCAGTAATTGTGTTTAATTACTTGAAAATAGAAATGCATTTGCATTTGCATTCAGGATTCTTGATTCTATTTTCACCACGTATATGAATAGATTACTAGCTCCATTTAAGTGTAAAATACGTGAACTCACTTTCACTTCATACAAAAGTGTACGTAGTATATAATTATGATAGTGTAAGTAATATTTATTTTATTAATTTACACAATTTCTGACACATAATTATAAAAAAAAATATATATTTAAAAAAAATATATTTATTTTCTTGCATTTTTTCTCTATATAGGTACGCCACTGTGCTAATTTATATTCCTCTGTCCGCACAGTTTTCAAACAAGTGACTTCCTTTTTATATAGGTATTTTATAAATACTACTGAAAATCAGTGATTTGTATTTCATATTAATATAAATCGTAAAAGTAAATGACTTTTTTTTTTTTTTTTTTTTTTTTTTCATAGATACCGGATGGCAAACGAGCAGAAGGACCGCCTGATGGTAAGTGGTTACCTTCGCCCATGAACATCTACAACACAAGGGATGTACTAGATGCGTTGCCAACCTAGAGGATACAGATGGAAAGGGAGGATAATGTAGTAGTCCGCTATCGGAACCACCACATTTTGGGGAAAGGATGGGTGGGAAAGGGGAAAACCTGGCTTACATGCCATCGAACCGGAACACATCATAAGATATTTGGCGGTTCGTCTTTGACATGATAGTGGTCGCGAGCCAGACGGAGGACGAACCTCCTACCACCAAACAAAGACTTTGAGCAAAGGAGCATTAGTTCTCAAGTCTTGATAATGCTGATTACGTGGAACAGTATATTAAAGTCTCAAAACCGTTCAGATGAATTTTAAAGAATTTGGAAGTGAATAATAGTTTAATAATATATATAGTAAATAATATATAATTTATATACTTTTTTATTTGCAAACCAGAAATCATTATCCTAGTAAGTAAATCTGAGTACCTATATTTATTTTTTCAACATAATATTGTTGTAATATCAATTGATTTTATAGTTGGTCAACTGAATTGTTAAATTATCAAGTTGTTTTATAGATTGTCAATTGATTATTATACAAAAACTAATCTTTTATATTAAGTATGTCTTTTGACTTTTACTATAAAATGGTTGCCGCCACTCATACTGTGTTCTTGCCCTGCAAGTCGTGCAGAACATCGCCTGCCGGCAAATTACACAAGCCCCTCGATACGTGAGGAACGCTACCATCCAGCGCGATCTCCGTATCGAGAGCCTTGA